>JAADXK010000204.1:0-35148 GCA_023337805.1 Globisporangium barbulae
TCGCTCATCGTCTTTGCGCTACGGATTGAACGAGAACTTGAAGCAGATCGTCCTCCCCCACGTGCACATTCGCAAGCCTTCGGATGTCGACCCGACGATTCGATTGTACGATGTGGAATCCACGTGCGTGCTTCTCGCGAGCATGCGCGAGATGGCTTCGACTGGTATCTCGTTCGCTGGCAAGGTCGCTCTCGTGACTGGCTGTGGCAAGAACTCGATTGGAGCGGAAGTTGTCAAGTCGCTCTTGGAAGGTGGTGCGATCGTCTTTGTGACGACGAGCAGCTTCAGCGCGAGCACCACGTCTACGTTCCGATCCATCTACGAGCAGCACGGCAGCCGAGGAAGTCGCCTCATCATTCTGCCGTTCAACCAAGCGTCGAAGCAGGATGTCGACAAGCTGATCGCCCACATTTACAATGTGCATCAGCTAGACTTGGACTTTGTCATTCCGTTCGCCGCGCTCTCTGAGATCGGCCGCACCATCTCCGACATCGATGCTCGATCGGAGCTCGCTCACCGCATCATGCTGACGAACACCATGCGTCTGCTTGGAGAAGTCGTGACTGCGAAAAAGTCAAGAGGCATCTCCACTCGTCCAGCGCTCGTGATTCTCCCGCTTTCGCCAAACCACGGCAGCTTTGGTGGTGATGGTTTGTACGCTGAATCCAAGCTGGGCGTTGAGAGTCTGATGAACAAGTGGCACTCCGAGGGCTGGGATGACCAGCTTTCGATTGTCGGTGCTGTCATCGGCTGGACTCGTGGCACTGGCCTCATGTCTGGCAACAACGTCGTTGCCCAGGGAGTGGAGAAGCTGGGCGTTCGCACGTTCAGCACTACCGAGATGGGATTCAACCTCAGCGCCTTGATGCATCCGAACATTGTCGACAGAGCTGCTGAAGCACCGCTGTGGGCTGACCTTACTGGTGGCATGGCTCAGTTGAGCGACTTGAAGAACCAGGTCGACACGATCCGAGCGAGCATCATGGAAGAAGCTAAGCTGCAGACGTTGATCCACCAGGCAATCCAGAACGAGAAGAAACTTCTCGCGCTTTCGTCTGTGGCCGCCGCTGAGCCGCAGCGTGAGTTCACTCCTCGCGCTGACCTGTCCGGCTACTTGTGCGACGGCTTCCCCGGTCTCTCGTCTGTCAGCCGACTCGCCGCGTCAAAGAAGCAAGTTCTGCTTCGTGACATGCTTGACTTGCGCAAGGTCGTGGTCGTTGCTGGCTACGGTGAAGTCGGTCCGTGGGGCAGTGCGCGAACTCGCTGGGAAATGGAGTCGTTCGGCGAGTTCTCGCTCGAAGGTTGCATCGAGCTGGCGTGGCTGACTGGTCGCATCGCATACGAGAACGGCAACTGGGTCGACACGAAGTCGAAGGAGATTGTGTCTGACCGAGACATCAAGTCGCGCTACGAGGAAGATATCATCAAGCATGCTGGTATTCGCATCGTCGAGCCAGACCTCTTTGAAGGCTACGACCCGCACAAGAAAATGATTCTTCACCAAGTCGCGATTGATAAGAAGATGGCTCCAATTGAGGTTGCTGACCGCGAAGAAGCACTTCAGTTCCGCAACGAGCTCGGTGAAGAGAACGTCGACGTTTTCCAGAATGCGTCAGGCGCTTGGATGATTCGATTGCGCAAGGGCTCCGTCCTCAGCATTCCTCGAGCTCTCTCGTTCGACCGCTTCGTTGCTGGTCAGATTCCGACTGGCTGGAGTGCCGAGCGTCTTGGCTTGCCGAAGGACATCGCCGAGTCCGTCGATCCAGTTACTCTCTACACATTGGCGTCGACGATGGAGGCACTCGTGACTGCTGGCGTGACTGATCCGTACGAGTTCTACCAATACGTCCACGTCTCGGAGATCGGCAATACCTCTGGTGGCGGCATGGGTGGCATGCAGTCGTTCAAGCGAATCTACCAAGGCCGACTGCAAGGAAAGAGTGTTGCAAGTGATACTCTCCAAGAGTGCTTCATCAACACTGCGCCAGCGTGGGTGAACATGCTTCTGCTGAGTTCGTCTGGCCCGATCAAGACCCCGGTTGGTGCTTGTGCCACTGCCGCTGAGTCTGTCGACATCGGTGTCGATACCATCAAGAGCGGAAAAGCTCGCATCGTGATTGTCGGTGGTTACGACGATTTCGGCGAAGAAGGCTCATACGAGTTTGCGCAGATGAAGGCTACCAGCGACTCGGTGAAGGAGACTGCGATGGGACGAGACCCGAAGGAGATGTGCCGTCCATGCTCGACTACGCGCGGAGGCTTCATGGAGAGCCAGGGTGCTGGCATGCAACTGCTGATGGATGCCCAACTCGCCTTGGACATGGGCTGTCCGATCTATGGCATTGTTGCGCTCACCAACACTGCGACGGACAAGAACGGACGCTCGGTGCCAGCTCCTGGCCAGGGTATCTTGACCACTGCTCGTGAAGTGACTGGCGCGGCGAACAAGTCGTCTCCACTACTTGATGTCGAGTTCCGCCGCCGTCAATTCGACGCTGAAGTGGCGGACATCGAGACTTGGTACTCACGCGAGAAGGCACTGGCTCCTGAAGAGGACAGTGAGTCTCACTTCGTGTTCTTGGACGAGATGAAGAAGCGCAAGCTCCAGTCGGCTCAGGCGATGTGGGGAGAAGGCTTCTTCCATGGTCGTCCTGACATCGCCCCACTGCGCGGCGCGCTTGGAGTGTGGAACTTGACCGTTGATGACATCGGCGTCGCAAGCTTCCATGGCACCGGCACCAAGGCAAATGACAAGAACGAGAGCGAAGTGACCCAGAAGCAGCTCGCGCATCTTGGTCGTTCGGCTGGTAACCCTTTGCCAGTCATCTGCCAGAAGAACCTGACTGGTCACCCGAAGGGTGCTGCGGCTGCGTGGATGTTCAACGGCGTTCTTCAAGTGCTCAATTCGGGCTTGATTCCTGGCAACCGAAACTTGGACAACACGTGCGAGACGCTTCGCAAGTTCGACTACTTGATGTACCCGAACCGCAGTATCCAGACGGTTGGCATCAAGGCTGTCGTGATGAAGAGCTTCGGGTTTGGACAAGCCGGTGGTGAACTCTTGATCGTCCACCCGGACTACTTGCTCTCGACTCTCGCCGAAGAGGATCTTCAGAGCTACAGTTCGCGTCGTGCCAAGCGAATGAATCGCATGAACACGTACATGCAGAAGTCGTTCACAGGCAAGCACAAGTTCATCCAGGTGAAGGATGCGGCTCCGTACACCAGTGCGCAGGAGAGCAGCGTCTACTTGGACCCGACGTCGCGTGCGGAATACGACCCGATCGCGAAGTCCTGGCGATTCGGTGGCGCTGCGCAAGACAAGCGCCCTCGAGCCCCAAGGCGCGCGAAGAAGACCAAGGAAGCTATCGCTGCGACGTCTATCAAGGCTGCTGCTGATGTGGCGGACTCGGCCACGCTACTGTCGGCAATGAGCCAAACTGCGTCGGACATCGGCTTGAACGCCAAGAACATCGGCATCGGTGTCGATGTGGAGCCTGTTGCGACCTTTGAAAACCTGCATGGCCGCGAAGACTTCATCCGACGCAACTTCACGGACCAGGAGATGGCGTACTGCTACAGTGCGCCACACCCGGCGGCAAGCTTCGCGGGTCGATGGGCAGCAAAAGAGGCCGTGATTAAGGCGATATCCAGTGCGTCGCCAAACGAACCAAATGTCTGGAAGGGTGCGGGAGCTCCTCTGCGTGAGATTGAGATCTTCATGACTGCATCCGGCGCTCCATCCGTCTTGCTCTCCGGCTACCCACTGCAGGTCTTCAACCGTATCGGCCTGACCTCACTGAGCGTCTCGATCAGCCACTCAGGAGACTACGCAGTGTCGCAGGCGGTCGCCAACTTCCAGTCCTAGACTGCTTCAAGCAGTCTTGCATGTTGCGTATTCTGTATGTGTGCATGAACATTAGCTTGTAGCAATATTGAATTTGAACACGAGAACATTTGCATTTCATACGCTGTGTTCAGCTTTTTTCTCCTTACGCCTGGATGTTCATCAGTTCATTCAAATCTTGACGCACTGTTCCATTCCAGGATATGGCGGAATCTCCAAGCCGAATGTGTCAGAGAGAGATCTGTTGCCAACGCAGAGAATAGGCACAAACATGTCAATAAAACGCCGTCGTCGCATGGCTTGTGATCTTGCCTGACGAACCTGGGGACAAATCGACCGCCGACGTAGTGGATCTTGTCGGGTCCGCCAAAATGCTGCGCGCACAACTTTGGTGCAGTCAATGAGACGAGCATCTGAGGCTCCAGTCCAATTCCATGCTCGTTTCCTATCCACCAACCAGTCTATGAGCCAGCACAAAGAGCAACAAAATGTACGAATCACCCACCTTTCTCCACATGCCACCCAGACGGGATGTCGATGGACACAATAGGCGTTTGACATTGCTTCATTGCCGTGATCACCCCATCAAACGGAGCTCGAACGCTCCCTTCAAAACTGAAGCCGAAGATGCCGTCGAGTATCACATCAAACTCGGTATCAATGACCTCTCTGAAAACAAATACGACACAACTTGAGCTGGCTCCACAAGGCACATTGCAGTGAATACAAACAGACGATAAACTCACGGCGTTGGCACGAAGTCAATGAACGGGATCTCAAGTTGTTGGCACTGGGTGACCAGGCCCTGCTCAAAAATATTCGATGCGGAGGTACAAGTCAACCACAACGAATGCTTTCAGGTTTCCAAACAAGATCGTCCCACCTGGAACAGCGGCCGTGAGCTCCGCTTCGGGTAAAGAATTGAAGGGCTGTAACCAAAATGCTGCTCACAGCCGCGTAAGCATATTAAACGCCACATTCAGCAAGCACACACCACAGCATCGATGCAAACGTTTCGCCAACCTTCAAATGGCGAGCGGCGACAAGGGCGTCTCCACTGCAGCAGTTCAATACAATCGGTGCACACAGAAGATACAGTGTTTTCAGATAATAGGCATTTGCCACGCGGACGCGAGGTAGCAGCGACTCCGTACTACTCACCCATTGTTCCCCGGTCCAGCGACAATCAGCACGTTATTATACGCTCTTGATGCACTTGCAACTGACGCTGATGGAAACTCTTTCCCAACCGCACACGCGACGCTCAAGCCTGCCAGTTCCATTAGCTGGTCGATCGAGAATCCGTACTTGCCCGACATGAGTTCTTCATCCACACGCTGGGCGTCTCGCTGTCCAAGAAACTACAGCAGCAGCATCATTAGCAGCTTCACCTTCAATCCAACCTGTCCAAATTGCCAAGCGGTACTCCAGAGCGATGCACACATGCGCAAGACATCGCCGAGATCACACGCTATCTGTCCGTCAATCAGCACACGTATTCCTTTACGTGCGGTGGCTCCAATGCATCGGTGCGCGTGACTCACCCGCATCGTTCGCAGCGCCTTCCGCATCAACTCCACACACGTATCCTGTCTTGTTCCTTGGCGTCGCGACTGGAAGTTGTGTGTGTGCGCACAGGCGTGCTTCAAAGGTTTTCTTTTTGTGGACCACACCAAAATTGGCCATCACTGCAGTTGCACACAATCACTCCGCATTTGACGGCTTTTCTTGGTGTGGATTAGTTTTTGCACTGGGTTTTGCCGAACATCAAAATTGTATCGAAACTCAAATAGGCAACGACACAATTCACAGTGTGGGCCACGTCAAGCAAATCGGTTTATAAATTTAATGTGGCACACATAAAATACGGGCTGGTTGGGATCTTTCCCCCTCGCAATCGCAATCCGGGATCGGCAAAAGCGAAGGAAGAAAGCAGAAAGCAAGCAAACGCGCAGAGAAGACGACGAAGAGAGCGCCATGTTCCGCAACCAGTACGACACAGATGTGACTGTGTGGAGTCCTCAGGGCCACCTGCACCAGATTGACTACGCCATGGAGGCCGTCAAGCAGGGCAGCGCCTGCCTCGGGCTCACCTCCAAGAAGCTCGTCGTGCTCTGCGGCATCAAGCGTCTGAACGTAGACCTCGCGGAGCACCAGAAGAAAGTGTTCAAGATTGACGACCACTTGGGCATTGCTGTCGCCGGGTTGACTGCGGACGGCCGTACGCTTGCCAGGTACGCTTATTGTAGATCTCGGTTTGTGCATGTGAATGAAGGAGGGCAATTGGGGCGGCGGCGGCAGTCTCAATCTGGTTGAAGTCTTGCTGACATCTAATCGTATTTGCCTGTTCGCTTGAAAATACTGTTCACAGATTCATGAGAACAGAGAGCCTGAACCACAAGTTCGTGTACGGAAGCCCGATCACCATCGGGCGCCTGGTGTCGGATGTCGCGGACAGTACGTTCAAGTTCCCCTGCAATGGATACAACAAAAAGCATGTTTACGAAGGAGTCGATGGAGATGACTCACACTATGTCTTGCTTCATGTGCTTGTCGCTTTACAGAGAAACAAGAGTGCACTCAGTCGTACATTCGTCGCCCGTACGGTGTGGGTCTCCTTGTCGCTGGTGCTGACGTGAGTACCCGTTGCCTGCTGCTGATTATTTGGCTGTCAAAGTGTTTTCACATTTGTTGCGTTCTGTCTGTTGTCGATCTACAGAAAAAGGGTGTGCATTTGTACCAGACGTGCCCTTCGGGTAACTACTTTGAGTACAAGGCGATTGCGATTGGCGCTCGCTCGCAGTCGGCTCGCACCTACCTCGAGAAGCACTTCGAGAGCTTCGACAACTGTGAGTGTGGCTTGCTCATGGTGTTTGTTGCAATTATGAGTTTTACTGACTGGTGAATGTGCTCTGTTTATAGTGGGCAAGGACGAGCTCATCCAGCACGCGTTGCAGGGAATTCGTGGCTGCCTCCAGGGCGACCAGGAGCTGACGTCTGCCAGCATCACCATCGCTGTCGTTGGCATCGACCATCCGTTCAAGATCATTGAGGGTGACGAGTTGCAACCTTACGTACGTGCTTGGCGCTGATATTTTTTTCTCGAGCTTGAAGAAGTTTTCAGTAGGCTAACTCTGTTTTCACTTTCTTTGCAGATTGACGCGGTCGAAGTCTCGGATGTGAAGGACGAAGACGGCGACACCAAGATGTCCGACTAGGTACACCATTTGTGAGCGCAGGAATGACGGTGACCGTGCGCAGCAGCAGCAGCAAGAGGTTCCTGCCTTTCAGGGATTCTTGAGCAAGAGGGATGAAGCACTGAGAGAAAATGAACCATGTTCAAGACAGTGGCTCGATTTGCCCCACTTTTCTGATTCGATGTTTATGCCGATGATATTGTATGGACTAATTTTGCGTACGTGGCACTTTCAGACTTTGCCTCGGGTGCTATTATTACCAAAGCCTCTTGTCTGTCGCGTTCAGCACGCAGTCGCCAAGCCATCCCAGCTCAAACAGAACAGAGAACAAGGTGTGCATTCAGGGCCGAGCGCTAAGCCATGGAATCGAAGCTCGCCGCCGGAGCAGACGATCGCTTCTACACGCCTCGAAGTTCTGCGCGCCGAGGGTACTCTAGTGCAAGCTCCGAGGACGAGCGCTTTGTGTCTCCAAGAGAGAGTGCGCGCTCCGTTTCTTCCGACGACAACGAGTACGACACGCCTCGTGAGAGCATCCTAAATTCGACAGATCAGTACGCTGCTTCCGCGATGACTGCTAGTTCAGCAAAGTACTTGGAAGACGCGCTTCGTGGGAGCAAGCGGTTCCCAAGTGTGGCGGAGATGAAGCAAGTGTTACCAGGATACAGCGACGGCAGTGGCAAATACGACCACAAGCTCCAGCGAAATGGGAGCGCAAAGGAGAACTATCTAGGTCTTGCAACTGGAGGCACCATCTCAGCGAGGACATCGGAAGTGCGAGGTGTGCAGTACGCCAACGCGCCAGCGGTCCCCGAGAACGACATTTTCTCCGCGGCACGCCACAACCGAGTGGACTCGGTGACGTACATGCTGGACCAGGGCGTGTCCGTGAACTGCAAGGACGAGTTTGGCAACACGATTCTCTCGATCGCGTGCCAGAATGGGCTCAAGCGTATGGCGAAGCTGGCACTTCGTCGCGGCGTCAACATCAACAGCAAAAACGTGAGTGGCCTTTTCAAGAAATCAAACCATGGCTTGATGGTAAGTCTGACAATTTCCGCTGACACTATCTCTTCGATATTTTTAATGGAAAGCTTCGAGGCAACACGGCGTTGCATTTCTGCTTCACGTACGGCTACGGAGACACGCTCGGCGCGTATCTGATCTCGAAAGGCGCGGACACGACCATCGAGAACAAGGACGGGTGCGTCTGCTACTTCGGCATCGACCAGACCTCGGCGAGGAAATGACGGTCTGTAGGCAAACTCACGTTCTTGACTCCAAATAAACTCCACAAGTTTTCAAAAGCACCGCACTTTTTCGAGGACTCATGAGCTTCAGTAGTAGTGTCGTCATGCATGCAGCTGATCGAGCCAACTCGCTGCATGTACACTGCTTGGAGCTCGTAGCTGGTTTTTCACCCAAAAAAGAACATACAACTCAAACTTTGATGAGCGAGTACGCAGGTGATTGGGCAGTAAACCTACCTTTGCATCTTGTGATTGGTAGTAATTAGGTTATACAGGATGACCAAAACATCTTGCTTTCAGTATGGAAACTGACAAATATGTTTTTTCACCCAAACAGACATACAACCCTGTCTGTTTTATACTGAAAGCAAAATGTTTTGAAACTTGTTTATTACAGTTATTACCAATCAAAATGCAAATTCGCGCAATTTGCCCAGTCAGGCGCTCGTAGCGTGTGATTGGAGAAAAATAGTTGTTCAGTTTTTTTATTGTGAACGTATTTTAGTTTGGTGAAATACTATTTTTTAGGAAAAAAACGTGTGATTGCCAATTACAAGAATAGCAAACGAAGGCGACAGCAAGCACTTCTGCGCATCATGGGGTGCGACCGACTGGTTTTGGGCAGCGGAGATGCGCGCAGCATGGCGGACGAGGAAGACGACACGGAGCGCATGGAGCAGCGGCGCGTGCGCTACGACAGCGGCGGTGACGATGAGCAGAAGCACGAGAGTGTCGCGTCGCCTCCGTCTTCGTGGCGACGCGCAGAGCGTGAGGACCCGCTTGCGACACGGCTCCAGGGCGTCTACGCCCACGCGCGCAGCATCGCGATCGCATCCGGTGCTCCAGACGACGACTTTAGTGACGACACTGACATTGAAGAAGGTATGGCCGCTCAAAAGTAGATGAAGACATTCAACGCTGGCATGATGGAGGAAGGTTGGGTTCATCTAACAGAGTTGTTCTTCTTTGTGAGCAGAGATGATGCGCATCGACCCTGGCGACATCGAATGGCGCCGTCAGCTGCACGTCGGAGACCCTGTGGACGCACAGAACGTGTTCGGCAACTGGTGTCCAGCGACGATTCTCCGGGTACGTCGGTTCACCCTCGACTGTGTCCGCATGAGCTTACCCTCTCGCCCAGAGCTCTCTGTATTCAGCTATTTGCTTGCTAACCTCCATTATCACGTTATCTGTACAACAGATGGCAGACGGCGAGGCACAGATCCGATACCTCAACATGAACGACGCGTGGCACCGCTGGATCCCGAGCGACTCAGGCCAACTGGCGCAACCAGCGACCAAGGTTTGTGTTGTTGCTGCTATGGTTCATTGAGGCAGTCCAATGGGTAACCTCATGTTCTTTGCATTCAGGCCCGTAATGACAGCTCGCCCGTGCGTCTCGCACAGCAAATCGAGGTGCGCCGCACCGTCCACGGCATGTGGAAGGAAGCCCACGTCGTGCGCTCGCGGCCGAGCGACATTCTCGTGCGGTACGCCGGCCGCCAGCAGCAGTTTGACGAGTGGATCCCGTTTTCGCCCGACACGGTCGCGCCGCTCGGAGAGCACATCCAGCACCGCAACTATGCGCTCCAGCGGCAGCTGAGTGTCACGCCCAAGAGTACGCGCAATCGGGTCTTTCAGGCGCAGAACCCGCGCTACCAGCACTATCGCAACGCTCTGGAAGCACAGGGGCTGCGGATCTACCCGATCGAGGGCGATGGCAACTGCCTGTTTCGGTCCGTGAGCCACCAGGTGTATGGGGATGACCACCACCACGCTATCGTGCGTGCCATGTGCATGGACTACATGGAGGGCGAGAAGGAGTACTTTGAGCCGTACGTGGTCGGCGACATGGCGGCGTTCCTGCGCTACCTCAACTACAAGCGGCGATCAGGCGTCTGGGGGGACGACCCAGAGCTCCAAGCGATGTGTGAGCTCTACGACCGACCCGCCGAGGTGTATGCGTACGACGCGACCGACGGCTTCCGCAAGCTGCGCACGTTCCATGAGAGCAGCGGTGTGTCGCGCAACCGCCCGCCCATTCGGTTGAGTTACTACGGCGGCGGCCACTACGACTCGCTCGTGGGGCTCAACCACAGTGTTAACTGCATCCGCGACCTGCCAGGCGAGTGGGAGCAGCGTCACATTGAGTACTCGCGTCGGATCAATACGCGCGTGAGGGACGACGACAACGACGAGAACACGTCGGAAGAAGGGGTGGTGCGCCAGGTGACGGCCGAGTCAGACCGCGAGACGACCGAGATGGCGCAGCTCGAGCAAACTCTACTGGTACGTTGTTGAAACCTTGTGTGTGTGACTTACAGTGTGACAGCCTGACCAACAAAGCTCTTACTCTGTCGAACAGCTCTCACGCAACGAGTTTGATGGGATGAACTCGAATCTCGACGAGACTCTCAAGCTCTCGCTGCAAGAGTACGAGAGCAGCGCTGCTGTCTCTTCATCCAGTGCTGCACCAGCGTCAGCAGCAGTTGCAGCGAGCGACCGGGAGCTCGACGAAGCCACACGCGAGAGTGAAATGGCCGCGATCCAGGCCGATTTGATCGCCAAGGCGAAGCAGGTGTCCGAGGAAGATCTCGTGAAGCAGGCGATCGAGGCGTCTCTCGAGACGCTCCCACCCGGCACTCACGACTTGGACTTTGACGAGCAGGTGTCGGCTGCGATCCAAGCCTCGCTCGGGCACTTTGGAAGCATCAGTGACGGAGCGGCGGCAGCCACGACTGCTGCTGCTGGCGACGCGAATGACTACGACGAACAGATACGCCTCGCACTGGAACTGTCCACCCAGGAGTACCACGGCGAGCAGGTGACAGCAAGCCAAGGAGCGAACGACCTGGGCTTCAACATGATGATCCCTGGGAGTGACGAGGACGACGAGCTCCAGCGCGCGATCCAGGCGTCTCTGCAGCAATCCTGAGCTTCTGATAATACCACTTGGTTAACTTATCATCTCTGTCGGCACTGAGAGACAGAGATGGATCTCTGAATACACACAGTAGCATCGGAATTCGATGTAAATGGCATCAAGAAGCAGCCGCTTATACACACTACCGACTCGCTGTTGTACTTGTACGCTTATAACCCCTGCTCTTCTTCATCTATTGCTCTTGCAAACTCTGGTCTTAGTCACCTACGAATCTACAGGTTCGCGACCACGTACTCGGCGATGCGCTGCTCCATGTAGATGCGGTCGTCAAGGCCGCGCGGCGAGTGGCGCTCGCTCGGGAAGAGCAGTAAGTCGTAGTGCTTGCGTGCGCTGATGAGCGCGCTGATGAGGCGCGCCGTGTGGCGGAAGTGCACGTTCTCGTCGATGAGGCCGTGGATGAGCAGCAGCTTCTGCGTTGCCTGCATGTGCGGCACGACTTCCATGACCGAGCCCTCGTGGTAGCCGCTCGGGTTGAGCTGTGGGGTCGACATGTAGCGCTCCGTGTAGCACGAGTCGTAGCCGTCCCAGCTCGTGACGGGCGCGCCGGCGATCGCGAGCTTGAACGTTTCGGGCGCCTTCATGAGGCTGATCGCCGACATGTACCCACCGTAGCTCCAGCCGTAGATGCCCACGCGGCCGCGCTGCGTGATGCCGTCCTGGATGAGCTTCTCGACGCCGTCCACCTGGTCGAGGATCTCGACCGTGCCCATGCAGTGCTTAATCGCGCCTTCGAAGGCTGAGCCGCGGCGGAAGCTGCCGCGGTTGTCCACCTTGAGCACGGCGTAGCCCATGTCGCGGAACCGCTGCGCGCGCATGTCGACCGTCATTGCCCACATGCGCGCCACGCGCTGGACGTGCGGGCCGCCGTACACGCTCACAAGCGTCGGGTACGGTCCTGGGCCGAAGATCGCCGGGTCTGGCAGGTACACGGCGCCGTAGAGTATCTCGGCGCCATCACGAGTCGGGAACGAGATGATCTCTGGTGGTGGCAGCTTGCCCTGCGTCGCCAGGTTGGTCACGCGAGCCTCAACCTCGGCGTGCAACGCAAAAGCCGAGAGATCAATCGCCTGGAAGAGCACGTCGGGCGACGCGAGGTCGACGTCTGAAGGAACGTTGCACACGCGCGCGGTCGGTGGGGTGGTCAGGTTGCTGTACACGTCCACGAAAGTTCGGCAGGCGCTGTCCATGACGATCGTGTGCATGCCCTCGGCGGCCGTGAGGCGCACGGGTGCGTGCAGGTTCGCCCCCGGATACAAGGACGTCACATACAGATGGCGCTCGAGTGGCGAGTCTGCCGTGCCGCTGAAGTAGACCTTGCCGCGCGTCAAGTCGACGCCCTCAATCGACTCGACGCACCACTTGCCGCCCGTGAGCGCGCCCAGGAGCTGCGCCGTCGTGGCGCCGAGCACGTATTCGTACAGGTACAGGTGCAGGAAGCCCGTGCGCTCCGAGCCCCAGATGAAGCGGAAGCTCGACTTGTTCTCCGACTCAATGTTACGGTACAAGTAGTTCGCGTTCACCCACACCGGGTTCGACTCGTGGATGAGCACGGACGACTTGCCCGTGGTCACGTCGAAGCGCAGGAACGACACCTCGGTCTGCAGGCGGTTGAGCTTCTGCACACCTAGCGACTGGTCCGGCAGCCAGTTGACGCGGCTCACGTAATAGTCCAAGTCGTCGCTGAAGTCCATCCACACAGGCGTGCGCATTGGCTGGCTCGCCGACGTGCGCACGCCCACAACGCCCAGGCGGCGCAGCGGGTTCACGCCGCCGGCGAACGGATAGCGGTGGTCCTCCTGCGCGGCATCACCCACAGCGTCGCTGCCCGAGTGCATGATGCGGAAATTCTCGATGTTGCTCTCGTCAATCTCCTCAAACGCGATGTGCGAGCTGTCGGGCGACCACCAGAAGCCGCGGAAGCGACTGAGCTCCTCCTGCGTGAGGAAGCACGCGAGGCCGTTCGTCTTGCCCTCGTGGCCGCGCGCGCCCGTCGTGACCTGCACGGCGATCTGCGAGCCAAGCGGCGACACCTCGCTCGAGATCACGTACACCTCCTTGTCCTGCACGAAGGCGATCCAGCGGCCGTCGGGGGAGAACTGCGGGTCGATGACACCGCCGGGCACGCCCGTGGTCGTCTTGTCGAAGAGCAGACGCAGCTCGGCGCCCGGCTGCTCCTGGATGTATAAGTCGCCCTGGATCGGGTACAGAATGCGCTTCGAGCTCGGCGCGGGGCACCACGAGTACGAGGTGATGCCGACGCCCATCTGGCGCTGGCGCTCGCGGCGCAGCTTCTCCTCGAGCGACAAGTTCACCTCCGTGTTGCCCTGGTTGGGCGGCGAAGCCAGCAGCTCCGTTTGCTTGGAGTGCACGTCGAGCGCGTAGAGCTGGCGCGAGAGCTGGTTCTGCTTCGAGTGCAGGAACGCCACGAGCTGCGAGTCGGGCGAGAAGCTCACGTTCACGGGGAAGTTGAGCCCCGGCGCGGGCATCGTGGCGACGTCTTCGAGGGGGATCAGCTCGTGCACCATGAGGGATTTGATAAGGAGGCGCTATGGGGAGTGCTGCTGGGGAGGCGTGGAGAGGGGGGAGCTTGTGCGCGAGGGGCGAGAAATGCGCGAATGGTCCGTTCTTCTGTGTGGACGAAAGAACAGCTGTGATGTGTGTGAGCGGCAAACAATGTCCTTATAGGAAGGTTGTACAGTGGCACGATGGCTTTCAAAACAGGTATATGCTGACTAGTTTGTCTTTATGAGAGCCTTTGTATAAGGACTTTTGATTAAGACCAGCCTCTTGAAATGCATACCTAGTTTATCAGGTTTTCGTACTTTGCAGTTGAAGTTTGGAGCGACCACGTTGAAAAAAGCAGCTGTTGGTGCGATTGGCAATCACGAGTGAGCACCAAGCCGTGAGCATGAGCACCAAGTGAATGCCGCTCCGTCACTCTTCCTCTCCGTCGTCACAGTTGCGGATTGGGCGCGCATCACGTGCGTGCGCTGCTGAAACTGCTGATTAGCGGGCAACAAACCTTCGTCGATCAGTGGTCACGTGGCCTCTCGTTGTGATGGGAGGACGTCAACAGTCCGCTGGACGAGCGGCGCGCTCATCGGGCAGCGATGTGCGCGTACTGATCAGCGACTGCAAGCCCTGGTGATTGATTGCAGCGATGAGCAAGCGCGGATCTCGTAGGTGTGTACTAAGCGCTTCTGACCAGATATTCCAGCGAACGATTTTCATTCATCCAGCCAAAGCGCACGCGGTTGTCGCCGTTGACCAGCTTCGAGAATGGAAGCCAATTGCTTGACGTCAAGATACCTCCTCCTTACCAGCGAAAAGTTATCGTATAGCCATTTGCGCATGCACAACCAGCAGAAATCACAGACGCCCGTCTTGCTGTGTTGTACATTGTTACATCCGTAGTACTGGTGCAAGCGTGAACTGCGTAATAAGTGGAACCGATGTGTATTGACGCTATTCACGAGAATAAAATGTGCATTAAGAAATGGAGATCTTGTGTAACTATCGAGTGTGTGTGTGTGACTTTATATTCGTTGTTGGTGCGGGCGGGTGTGTGTGCTGTCTGCCGTCTCTGCGTTCCCATTAGTGCTTCTCGGCGTTCGCGCGCGCTTCCAGCTGCGCAATACGCTGCTCGATGCGCTCTTCCTGCGCGCGTCTCGCCTCCTGGATCGCCTCCTGGATTCGCGATGACTTGTCGGACGTCACAGCAACACCAGTAGGCGTACCAGGTGGCTCAGGCGCAAACGCAGACACAGACGACAATGGCGGCAACGGGCTCAAGCGCTTCGCGAACGACGGACTCAGTGGTCCCTTCACCACCTGGAAGCCTTCCTCGTTCTCGCTCTCGCCGTCGCCCGAGCTTCCTCCTGCAGCGCTGCGCTCGTTCGCACTGCTGCTCTCTTCGTTGTCCGCCTCCTGCGCGCGCTCCTCTTCATACGCGACGACCTCCTCTTCCTCCTCGTAGAGGAAATCGCTCTCATCGAAGTCTTTTGAGATGATCTTCTTGCCCGTTGCAGCGTCAACTCCAGCAGCCAATGCGTTGTACTTGCGGTGCAAGCGCGTGAACAGCAGCTCCTCGTTGCCCTCGTACTTCTTCAGCAAGTCCTCAACCTCGTCGAGCTTTGCTGGGTTGTGCTTCGTGTAAAAGTTCACCAAGCGATTTCTGTATGTCACACACATAGAGCACAATCAAACAATAGTGTCAGTATGTGTGCTGACCCCATAGAAAATAGCCAGGATTACAATGTGGTTGTCATACCTGAACTGCTGACGCTCTTCCGCTGCGTCGCCAAAGAAAATGATCCACGCGAGCACGGCGTAGCAGAGCGACGCGCCGATCTGTAGGTACGCTTTCTCGGTCGCGACGTCAAGGTCGAAGGGCAAGAAGCGGTTCTTCGAGATGTAGAGCACCCAGCACGCCGACTGCATGAAGATCGCGCCGCCGATCCAGTAGAACCATGAGACGTACGCGGTTGCGAAGCAGTACGTGAGCAGCGTCATGAGGAAGCGCACGACGTGGCCGATCAGCACCTCGTCCTGCACACCCAGCAGACGCAGCGTCTCCTCCGGATACCAGTAGACGCGCACGACCACGGCGTAGAGCGCGATGCGCGTGGACCTGGCCACGAGACTTGCGGACGCCATCTTATCTACTTCTTCTGCACTTCTTCACTTGGGAGCTCTTCTTGGTCGAGACGCGTCAATTCCGAGAATGAGCAAAATGATGAAAAGTTGCAGAGGGAAGGGAGCGAAACAAAAAATATCTGCACTTTTTTAACCAATCACAAAATCACACAATCGAATCTTCAGTATTGACAAATTGGAGAGATCATACAGTGCTGGCCAGTGCTATGGGGACACACAGTTTTTTGTAAATTTTGTTACCAATACTCGCCGTTTTAGTCTGAAAATTGGGCAGGATGAAGCTACAGGCATCTCTCAAAATACCGCCCACACAATCAATTAATATCCTCTTTAAAACGATCATGATAGCATTGCAATCGCTTTCAAGAGGATTTCACAAATTCACTTGACTGTCACAAACAAAAAGCACGACTCTGTATCGACAGCATGACGACTGTAACAACTCCGAGTCCGAGGCGTCCACCATCGCGTACAAGCGCTACGCCCTCGGCGAAGACAAGACCTTCGGCAACCTCTTCTTCGAAGAGAAAGACCAGGTGCTCCAGCTGCTCGACAACTACACCAACAAGACCGACAAGTTTGCTATCAAGAGCTTCTCCTACAATCTCGGGCTCCTGCTGCACGACCCGCCAGGCACGGGCAAGACGAGGCTCATCAAGGCCGTGGCGCAGCGCACGAAGCGCCACATCGTGACCATCTCGCTGGCCAAGATCAATACGAACTAGGAGCTGCTGGACGCGCTCTTCGACATGAAGTTCGCGGTCCAGGGCCTCGGCATGCCTGTCACCGTCACCATGGGCTTCGAGGGCGTGGTGTTCGTCATGGAGGACATCGACTTCGCGTCATCGATCGGGTCTGCTCAACGTACTCGACGTACTCGACGGCGTGATCGATTGTCCCGGCCGCATCGTGATCATGACAATGAACCACCTGGAGAAGTTCGACCCGGCGCTTATCCGTCCCGGCCGCGTGAGCAAGAAGCTGCTGCTGGGCCACATGGACGCCACGCAGATTCAGCAGATGATCGAGTACTACTGCCGTACGACATTGAGTGAGGACGAGGTGGCGGAGCTGGACGCGATCATGTCGACAACCACCGGAGCAGGAGCGACGAAGAAGTTCACGCCCACAGAGGTTGAAGAGGCCTCAAAACGAATAGTGAAACGAGAACAGCAACACTCGACTGTATTAGTAGAGCAATGGGCGCCATTGAGCGTCAGATGTGAATCTAGTTGACTTGGAATACCTCCTGGATCGTAAGCGTAAACTTTAAAGACACGATGATGACTCTCAAGCCTTCCGACAGGTTTTCCACGTTCTCCAGAGATCTCTGAATTCTCTGTCATAGACCTTGTATCGTACATCTTCATTGCCGCCTTCGTCCCGGTAATGGATCTCGAGGTTCTCGAAGTTCGAATCAATGCCGTGGCGACTCCAATGAAGGGATCCATTAATTCGGATGTTTCTGTCAATTAAACAGAACTGACACAATCAAAGTAACATCAGTAAACGGCGAGCTCAAGCAAACGATCCGAGCATATTATTTACTCACTTTGTGATGATCCATCCAGCTGTGACCTGCGACCTGCCGGGCTGGTCTTCAGTGAAGTTCTGTTCAAGAGCACACGACGTGGTGAGGGAGTGGCCTCCAACAAGCGTGCTATTTGAACTAGCTCTCTCATTCTTGAATAGCTCTTATCCGCTTCGTCGTTATCGGCAAGAATGCGAATGGTTACTTTGCCCTTTAGACCACAGATGGCATCAAAGAGCTATCAACACATAGACTCATAAACGGCGTTAGATCAAGACAACAACCAGAATGAATATACGAGCCAGTGGATGTGTACTACATCTTCGCTGAAGAAAATGTAGATGCACAGATCCAGACTCACCACAGCGTTGCTTACCAACACAAAAGTTTTTCTTTCGCCGCATCGCCTTGGTACGGCCGGAACATGACCGCTACCACTCCTGATTGAATACGAGCACGATCCAGAGCTCTGCGAACGGTTCTCTCGCTCGCTGACCGTCTTGAGTAACCTCTCCTTGATCAAGGCTGCGATGCGCTTGTGCGCCATTCGGCCCATCTCGGTCACGTCCCACCTCTCACACCAACCTCTGATGAGCCCACACTCGTAGTCGGAAAGCGCAAATTGTCCGCCTCGATACGGGCGCTCGTCGCGGGCGCTGACAAGCTTCATTCTCAACGAACGACACCGATACGGAAGGGGTCTTGGTTCTTGCGCGAGGATTAGCAAATATGTGCCTCGTTGTTCGTTGTTCTCGTTCTCGTTGTTCTCTCTTTTTAAAATTGGCGAACCTCTAAGCGCAGGCGCACGCGATGGCGCAATGGCGCAAATGCAGCGTGAGTACGCCACTATGTATATTGTGATTGAAGTGTGAGTTGCGCGACTACTTTACGGCCTCGAATGCCTCGTGTACGTGTGTGGAATCGTGTCGCAGCCGAGAAGACGCGCGCTGAGCTCATTGAGACGAAGCTCAACCACCTGACAGCGATCCACGGGACGCACACCATCGTGATCGGGTATGTCGCGGTGGCCTTTCAGGTACGCGATGCCGTGATGCCGACGTGGATTTTGCAGAGCTAGCTCGTGGACTGGTTTTTCAGCAACGCGAAGTTGCAGGCGAAGAACGCGAGGAAGATGGTGACCGACGAGGGAGAAGATGATCTTGGGCGAGAAGAGCGTGCATAGCGACTTGTCCAGCGACAGCTCCTTGGACGCTCACTCGCTCTCATAGCCACACCACGCTGTTCGTCTATTTTCTCTTGAGGCTCTCGTTTTTGTTAAATATGCTGTTGAGGCATCTGTGTGTATGTGTGTGGCTACCTATGAACATCAACCTACACAGCGAGCACGGCCACGACAGCGGCGATGCATGCCGTGTTGCGCAGTCCGGACTTGGCTGGCTCCGAGTCGCTTCGCGTCAGCACGCGCGCGCCTTTTGCTGATGGTGCGAAATTGAGCACTGCGGGGTACTCATCGCTCGCCTTGACGACTGCGCGGTTCACTTCCGAGAGCGTGGCGCCGATCATGCTCACGTCGTTGACGGACTGTAGCACCATACCCGCCATGACACCCTGCACGTGTGCAGACGAGTCCTTCACCACCTGCGAGACCACGATCGGCGACGGTGGAGGCGTGAAATCCAGCTGGCACGGTGAGCTTGCGGCCTTGAGTGTGTCCATGACGCTGAGGAAGTCGAGGCCTGAGATGGCCCGGTTGTTCACGCCGATGAGCTCCTGGCCAACCGCGACACCCTCTGCGTCCGCGCTCTTGACGGCGATCGCTCCGTCCTCCTTCTCGATAAACGTGATGCCCAGGCGCTGCTCCTTGTTCCATTGAAGGCGCGTGGGGCCAGCCGCGTCGACGTACTTGGACCTGGCGCGCTGAAATGTGATGCCGAACTCGCCGCCGGTGTACGAGTACGCGACGGGCACAGGCGACGCGACGTCTTCGGCCAGTGCTGTTGCCGACGCGCTCTGCGCTCGCGTCTTCTTCTTGATACTGGACAGGAAGCTCTTCATCGTCATTGTGTGCCTATGTATCGATGCTGTCCGGTATCTTTCTCGTGTCTGGAAAGCGGGAATGTGTTGATGGGAGACGCGCAGCGTGACGACGGCAGAGAGATCAAGAGACTGGAGCTGTCGCGCGTGTGTGTGAGCGGGTCTGTGGAAGGATTGCGCGCGTACAAATGGAACAGCGTAATAAAAGAAGTACTCGTGGTGTCGGCGTCCAGGAGATCGGTCGATGGAATCGCGGGCGAGAGAGCTAATGGCGCGGCGTAATGCGCGAGCGACACCGAGGAATGCACGGACTGACTATTTTGCTCTGCTCGCTGCTTTGAAAATCGATGAACCGTGCACTCTGGAAGCAGATGGGATATCATAGTTGCATGACCTTTACAAAATGATATCAACATAGAAGCGTTTGTATGAAAAAAAGATGTGAGAATAAATAACCTGTAGAAGAAGATAGGTAGATGCTCTATTGCAACCTCACCAGCAGGACTGTTCGGACTTTACCGAGAACAAGTTCAGCAAACACCTTCACATTCGCTCGTCGTTGCCTGAAAGGCGACTTGTTCAAGGTTCCTGACCTTGCCGTCATCTCATGCCGCAGTGTCTTCTTTGTAAGCCGATCAATGCCACACCGAAGCGCTCATCGATCCGATACTGTAGCCACGAGTGGCGGCGTGTGCCTACGACTCGAAACCACCATGACACCTACAATGAGTTGCTCTTCCTTCCACTCATGCGTCACTCACTTGCAATTCTCTGTATCCATCCGCCCACAAGTAGGTACGTTGTGATCTTCTGTGCCCACCACCATCACTGATGGTTACTCGAACGAAAATCCCTTGTGCACTACTCACTATCGTCGGATGATCGAGTGCGAATGGTGGTGAAGAGTGACTGCTGCTGCTGAACCGCTTCCTCTGCATCAAGAGAGCCACCACAGAAAGCTCAATTCAATGTCCGTCGATCATCATTGCAAGTCCAGTTTGCGAACACGCCTCCGTTGATGCCGCTTCCACACGAGCACACGTACTGCAATCAAGTGTGCGTGGCCCATGTGTGTCGTGGTGTGTGTGTGGTGGGCTGAGGCGTTTTTCGATCCAATCAACATCGGCGTACCACCATTCCACTGAGAATTACCATCATTCCGACACCCCAAGAACGGCAAGCCTTCCTGCATGAGCTTTCCCATGAGGTCCTGCCCCATCGCTCATTCGCTAACAGGACGAGAAGACCCATAGGCTGATAACAGAGAATGGGGAACATCACGAGCTGGATCGCGCAGTGCATCTACCCGGAGGAGCAAGTACTCTGGCAGGCCGCGCGCTCTGGGGACACGCACGCGCTGTGCACGGCGCTGGCGAAGCTCACGCCCGAGACGCGCAAGTACATTGAGTGGCAGGAGCCCTGCTCGGGGCGCACGGCGCTCGCCGAGGCGTCGCAGTGCGGCCATCGCGCGTGCGTGGCGCTGCTGGTCGAGGCCGGCGCTAACTGCAACGTGAAGGACTACAGGGGAAACACGCCGCTGCACCTGGCGTGCAAGCGCGGTAAGGAGGACATCGTGCAGTTCCTACTGCAGGTGCCCAACGTGTTCCCGTTCGAGACGAACCTCGACACGCTCACGCCACTCGACCTCGTGCGCAAC
The DNA here is from genome assembly GCA_023337805.1 of Globisporangium barbulae. NCBI lineage: Eukaryota > Oomycota > Peronosporomycetes > Pythiales > Pythiaceae > Globisporangium > Globisporangium barbulae. The sequence continues at coordinate 21,075 of JAADXK010000204.1, forward strand.
AAGCTCAAGAAGGACGAGTCCTCCCCGCTCTCGTACGAGCGCTGCTTGGAAGAGCTGGAGAAGGTGGAGATGCCTTCTTTTATTTTGGATGTGATACGAGTTTGTCAACTTGAAACTAACGCCTTGATGCGTCTATGTGTCTGTCTACAGAAATTCTGCATCTACAGCGGGTGGCTCTACGAAGAGTGCGACAATCTCGTCTCGATGGTGTCGGGTATCTCGTCGCTGAGCTCGTGGAAGCGGCGGTTCTGCATTGTACTGGAGCGCGGCGCACCCGACATCCTCGAGCTCGCGCTCTTTTCCATGAAGCCCTGCGGCATGCGGCCCGTGTGCCCGACGTCTGTGGTACTCTACCAAGTGGGTGCCGGCATGATGGACACGACGGACACCAAGTGGTTCAACAGGAAAGACTTTGCGTTCACGATCCGAGGCAACATGAAGGAGAAGTGCCACTACGACTCGACGATCGTCATGGAGCCGCTGGCGTTCGCCGCCATGGACCAACAGAGTTACGACGCATGGAAGTGTTTCTTTACGCACCAGCAGCAGTCGCTGCATGCGCGAGCCACAAGTTTATACGGACAGCCAGGCGTGGTGCTCAACCAGCAGCAGCAGCTGCTACAAGAAGTCTTCGCGCTGCCGTCGGCCCAACAGCTCTTGCTTGCAGAGGCTCGCGACCGACGTGAGCCAAAGCCCGAGTTCATCTCGCCTCCATCAGCAACCGCAGCCACGACTTCCGTTTTAACGTCACAGGAGGACGAAGACATCCGTCGAGCGATCTGGTTGTCACTCCAAATCACAGGGAACCACCAGAGCCAGCATGAGGGCGACGGACTCCAGCAGGTGGCGTCGCCGGCGCTGCTCGTGTCCGCTCCGGACTGGGATGAGGACGAGACGATCGAAACAAGTTCCGACCGATCTGAATCGGCCTCGGAGGATAGCAGTCGCGCCGCTGCTGGTGTACCACCGGCAGGCAGCAGCAAAGTTAGCTCTCAGCCAGTGGTGAACTTTGGTCGCGCGCCGTCGTGCTCGGGTATTGGCGAGTGCGTGATCTGCTTTGACGGACCGCAGGCGGCCGTGTGCGTGCCCTGCGGCCACAACGCCATCTGCATGAGCTGCGCCGAAGAGATCCTGGACTCGACCTGCGAGTGCCCCGTGTGCCGTGAGCCAATCCGAGAACTGATCAAGCTATATCGCGTGTAGCTAGTTGAAATGGTTTGTGAATGAGAGCAATACCGAAGATTATATATAAAACCCATGAGCGATGCAGCGAAGTGCGTGAGCCAGCTACGTAGTGCAGTGCTAGTGGAGTAACCTGCTGAAATGAATGGCATTCAGTCGATCTTATTGTCGACATTTTCATTGAGATCCGCCCAGATCAGACTCATACGCACGCGTACCAGACCAATCGTTTTTCAGCTAGACGCGGTAGAGCTTGATCACTTCGCGCACAGTGCTTCGACACACTGGACACTGCCGGGTTGTGTCCAAGAGCTCACCGGCGCAGTCCATGCAGATCGCATTGTGCCCACAGGGCACACACACCGCAGACTGGGGGCCGTCAAAGCAGATCACGCACTCGCCGCTGCCTGCGTGCAATTGATCGTCAGCGTCTCCTGCAACAGTAGCCGCGATAGTAACTGAAGCGCGCGGCGGTCGAGCTGGTGCGATTTGGGTCGGAGACATGGAATAAATCGGCTGTACGATCTCCACTCCGTCCGGCGCGAGCGTTGGCTGTGGCGAGCCGAACGAGTGATGGAAGCTCATTGGTGGCGCAGAAGGCGCTGGAATCGGCATAGCGTGCATCGTACTGCGCTGCTGCGACTCCTCCACAGAGAGCTGCATAGCTCGCTCAAGCTCTCGCTGCTCCTGCAAGAGTGCCGCTTGCGATGGCGCGGGCGCGTACATCGATGCTCGTCCGCCAGTTGGACCAAACGCTGGTGCGATCTGATTCGCGCCGCCAAGCTATCACGCATCAATAAACCAAGTCAGTTACAATAAGCCGTTGTGACATTGGCTATTGGACTCCAGTTCAGTTGTCAAATCGTACCCGCAGGCTCGTCAGGAAGCTCTTCCATGCGACCAGCTCCGCCTGGTTTGTCGCTGCGAAGTCATAGCTCTGAGGCGCCGAAACGCGACTGATGCCGGATTTCGCGTACGCGTTGAGTGCGAATCGGAAATCTTTTCGATTAAACCACGTTCCGTCGTCGCTCTCTTGAATGCCGTCGGACGCACGGTAAACGAGCTCCAGGCTGAACAGAGCAAGTAAGAATGGCAGTCAGGATTCGACACGGTACTTCATCATCAGGACTGCTTTAGTATCCAAAACACTATGTACCTTGGACACGGAGGGCGCTTCTCCCCGGGCTTCATGGAAAAGAGGTCAATCTCCACAACATCACGCTCAGCCGTGCGCAGAATCATGCAGTAGCTACAGCATTCACACATTGGCTCACTTAGGTTAGGCAGTGAAGCCATTTTCAGTATCAGCACGTGCACGACGTACCGTTTCTTCCACGAGTTGAGCGACGAGATGCCCGAGGCCATGGACAGGAGGTTGTCTGCGCGCTGGTACAGCCAGCCCGAGTAGATGCAGAGTTTCTACAGTTGACCAATGATCCATAAGTCAGTCAGTACATCAACAAAGCACACGTCACATACACTCGTACACACAGCCCAATCCACACACCTTCTCGATGACTTCGACGCACTGGATGAACTTTTGCTCGTTCTCCGAGTGCTTGTACTCGTGGCGCGCAATGTCAAGCGCGGTCTGCTGCCTGCTCGTGTTCTTCGCGAGCACGTCGACAGCGAGCGTCTCCACGAGCACGTGTACGACATTGCTCTTGCCGCGCTTGGTCGCTAGGTGCAGCGGTGTGTTGCCAGACAAGTCGCGCGCGTTGGCGTCCACACCCGCCCGCAGCAGCGCGATGACGCAGTGCAGGTGGCCCTGCGCGCAGGCGTTGGCCAGCGGCGAGTAGCCGTACAGCGGGTCCTTCCACTCGATGTAGAAGCGCGTCTGCGGCGTGAGGCGCGCGATCGCCTGACGCAGCAGCTCGTGGTCGCCGCTCTTGGCTGCGATCCAGATCACCTGCTCCTCCGGGCAGAGGGACTGCGCCAACCAGCTCGTCGCGTTGCCCATGGTGCTCGCTTTGTGGGTTCGTGTGGCTCTGACTTTTGGAGATTTCGATATGGGAGTGCACAACAGAATTGGAGCATGGAACAGTGAGTCCTGTTGAAGACGATATATTTGTGAGAGAATGATTGTTGCTAGTGAAAGAGTGCAGTTTTGCTATGTAAAGTGCTACACATATTGTGCAGAAGAGGTTATTATTTCCTGTATAAATGCATTATATATTTCTCTCCTTGCGCTGCTTCGACAGAACTCTATTTTGAAATCGCCGCCCAATTTCAGAATGGCGACTACCGCCGCCGCAGCAACTCCGGCTCCGCTGCCACCAAGCAGCGCCGAGAAGAAGCGCATCGTACTGCGCCGGTACGTGGCACAGGAGGAGAAGGAGCGCCAACAGGCAGCGGCCGAAGCAGCAGTGCTCGTGGGCGACGCCGGCGGCAGCGCGGAGAAACGCAAGCGCGGCACGGGCGAGCGCCTCAATGACGCGCAGCGCCTCGAGATCATTCGTCGGCGCCGCGAGGAGAACCCACCGTCGCTGCGTAGCCTCGCGCGCGAGTTCAACGTGAGCGACAAGTCGATCCGCAACGTCATGTTGTGCGCCGAGGAGATCAAGAAGCGCAACGTGAACGTGGACCTGAAGCACCAGCTGCAGACGTTCCGCCACGCGGCGCCGCGGTTTCCCGACCTCGAGGAGCGCGTCTTCCAGTGGATCATGTCGCTGCGCAAGGTGCAGATCAACCCGACACCGACAGCAATTATGGAGAAGGCCAAGGTGATCGCGACGGAGATGGGGATCCCGGAGATTGATTTTAAAGCGTCTCCGGGCTGGTTCGAGCGGTTTCGCAAGCGGCGGCACCTGGTCGACAAGCGCATGAGCGTCGGCGGGGACGACGGCGAAGACCGTAAGCCAGAAGAAATACAGGAAGAGGAAGACGAGGAAGTAGATGGGCAACTTGCAAAGGATAACGAATCAGAGCGAGGCGCCCAACATCAGCAGCACGAGCAGCAGAGCCACGCCAGCGCGCCGACGACCCTGGAGACCGTGGGCGTCTACGACCTCCTGCATCGCCTTGTGGAGTTTGAGAACAGTCTGCGCGCGTTCCAGCGCTTGAACCCGACGGAGCACGGCCGCCTGCAGCAGTGCCTCGCAAACGCCAGCGTGATCCGCCACGACCTGCTCGCGGTGGACGCCAACATGCAGGTGCGCACGCTGCGCGCGAGCTCCGAGATGCCGACTCCTCCGGGTAATAAGGGAGCAGTGGGTCAGTCGCACCACGCGCTGGACGAGCTTGTGTAGCGCTTGGTACTTTTTCACGCTTCGGATGTGGTTGTTTGAAAAAAACTATGGGATTTATCGTAATTTCTGCCTTAAAACGTGTTCTTAGCCAATCATAGAGCGCTATATTTCCGCTAATTCTTATTTGTTTTTCATTCTTGCTGACACAATTGATCATGGCGAATGGCGACGATGCGGCTCTGAACGAGCTCGCGGCGCTCGTTCGCGCGACGTTCGCCGCCCCACTCGCGTGCATCCAGGCCACCGCTGCTACTGGTACTTCTGTAGAGGGTGGCAGCTATAACGCCGCGCCCACTTGCGATGCGCTTGCGCCGCCGCTGCGCAAAACACCGTCAACCACAAGCAGTAGCTCTGCTCCGGTTGTCGCTGACGCGAGTGCGTGGAAACGCGTGCTACTAATGGTGTTCCGGCGCTATGCGGATCACTTGGTCGTGCGCGGCAAGTTGCTGAACCAGGAGGAGCTGCTCGTGTCGCAGTTCTGCAGAGTAGACGCGCATGGACGTCCGCAGCCCGTCTGCGTGCGCATCCCCGAGTCGCTCGCGCTACGCTTCGTGCTACCGTGTGACGACGGACCGGTCGAGCGCGTCGGCCACAACGGCGTCACTGCGCGCGTTACAAGAGCGCAAGCCTATCCAGGCGGTAGCAGCAGTGCTGACGTCAGTGCGGTCGTCGTAATGGAACCCAGCGATTCAAGCAGCAGCCATCGGCACCATGAACGAGAGCAATCCTTTCCGGCCGTCTCGCCATCTCTATGGGAAGAACCGTGCCTACTAACCGACCTCGACACGCTCTACGGCTTTGATGTCCGCGCTCTGCTGCAAGCGAATGGGTATCAGATGATCGCGCGCCTGGCAGCCGAGAACGACGACGCGGCAAACGCCGTCATCTCCAGGACGCCGGCATTCAGCGACCTGCGGTGCACGAAGGTGATGATGCAGAGCTACGGCATCCAGACAACCATAGGATTCGAGTCATTTGCTATGGACCCAGCTACAAAGCTTCTATGTGCTGGAGAAGCGCACCCGCGGTCGTACATTTCGTTGGGCAAAGCACAGAAGCGGTGCTGGGCGGACGAGCGCCTGACATTCGGAAAGGAGCTCGTGGCGAAAGGACGCCTGAAGGACGCGCTCGTAGAATTCTCCAGCTGCCTCAAGCTCGAAGAAGCGCATACAGAGGCGCTTTTTGCGAGAGGCGAAGCGCTGGCGGCGCTGCAGCACTTGCCCGACGCCATTCGGGACTTTGAGGCCGTGCGGAGAGTGGACGTGGCGTTCCCGGGTCTTGACGCCGCGTTGTTGCGCGCGAGGGGCAAGCTCAAGCACTCACGACATGTCGAGCTCCCGAGTTCGCTGCCGGATAAGAGAGAGTTTGTATCAGCAGTAGCAGAACGAGAAGGACGGCAGCTTTTGTCCGCTTCCAAGAGCAGATCCAGATCGAATGTGGACACTCGGGCTCAAGACAACATGAGCCGCTCGCGGTCGCGCTCACGGTCGTCGCTCTACAAAGCAGCAGACGCAGACCCGGTACTAGCAAGAGCAGCAGAGAGCAAGAAGCTCGAGAGGGACCGTCTGCGGCGGTTGTTGGAGGAAGAAGTCGGAGCCAAGGACACGAAGGAGAAGCGCCGGAGTCATCGCAAGCGATTGAGTCGCGTCCACTCTTCGTCTGAGGACGAGGAGAGTGATGATAGTGAGCACAGTACCAAGAAACGGAAGCACTCGTCAAAGAAGAAGAAGAAGCGAAAGAAGCACGACAAGCACAAGAAGAAATCGTCCAAGACACACAGAAAGCACAGGCGGCACAGCAGTAGCGATGGCGACAGATCGAGCGATTCGGAGTCAAACAGCAGCAGTTCAGTAAGAAGGTCTCGACGGAAGAAGAGCAGCAGCAGCAAGAGCAAGCGCGAAGAGAGCAACAGAGCTCCCAGTCGTGAGGCGGAGCCTGAGGAGCCGCTGCATCCGATTCTCCAGCGTCAACGCCATCGCATCTGGAACTAACACGACGCCGTTAACGATAAGCGTACCAACGGAGAGTTAATTCTCCCGGCCTCATAATATTTCATGCTTCGTTATTGAATCATTACATCACTGTTATGTCTGCCTCGGTGCTGTTTAGATCTTCAAGAGCCACGTTCGTGCCGTTCATATGAGCCACCTGCAGCGCTGGACACGCCACCCGGAGGTGCTGCTTCTCCAGCTGGCTGCAGCCATAGAGGTTGAGCACTCGCAGCGCCGCGGCGCGCAGGAACAGGTGCGTCATGGCTTTGAGGTACGACAGATTCACGCTCTGCGCGCTCTGCAGATCCAGCACCACGTGCTGCAGCTCCACGCAGAGCGACAGGTCCAGCCGCTCGAGCGACTGGGACGCCACGTGCACGCGCTCGAGCGTGTGGCAGCTCTGGAGGTCCAACGTCTTTAGCTTCGGCAGCTCCATTGGGTCGATGAGCACCTGTGTAATGGCCCCACAGTTGGCCAAACTGAGTACTCGAAGTGGTGGATTGCTCTTCGCGAGCGTAAGCTTGATTAGATGCCGCACGTTAAGTGTGTCGAGCACCTGCGAGACAATGTGAAGCTCCTGGAGCGCTGGCAGGTATGTCTCGGGGCCGAATTGCGTGAAGAAGCAGTTCTGAATGCGTAGATGCCGCACTCGTGGGCCGCAGATCGTCGGTGCCTTGATCTGGTAGCACTGCGCGACGACGAGCGACTCGAGCGTTGGACTGCAGAGCTGCAAACAGAGCGCAACGTGCGCGTCCGTGAGCGATCGCACATTCGAGAGCTTCAGCGTGCGCAGCTGCGTCCAGTTGCCAGCGACACACTGCAGTGCCTGCAGCAGCGCGCCGTCGCGCAGCTTGCAATCGTGCAGAGCGAACGTGGTCACGAGCGGGAAGTACGTCGTGAGTAGTGGGAACGCGCGAGCGTCACGCGCAAGTTTTGAACCCACGAGCGCGCGCGTGTGCAGTGGTAGGATACGGAGACAGCTCTGGTTCACTATGCGCAAGGACAGCAAGTCGCGCGCAGTGAGGAACGCGTTCACGAACGCTAGTGGGACGGGCGCGTCCAGCGTCGCTGCTGCTGCCGCTGTAGCTGTCGTTGCCATGGACATACGCTCTGCTCCTTCGTTCTTGTTTCGCTCAGCTTCAATTGCTGGTTTTGACTTAAGCTCAAATAGCCTCAAGTGCATTTTTTATGTGAATTTTATTGTTCTTTGCGCTTTCAGCTTTTATACTGTCGGGATAATTGTCCGCTCCAGTTAGCGTCTGTGTGAAATTTTGCCAATCAAAAATTTGCGACTTTTCCTGTGGAGTCGGATAAGGTAACTTCTATAGTGTGCTTCAGTTCATTTGTGAAGCCGGATAACAAGTGATGTCCAAAATGCCATTTGTGAAGCCAACCAAAGGTTTATAAGTCTGTCACAGTTTCTTTGTGAAGAGATGCCATCAAAAGATCGTGACTCTTCAATTATAGAGCTCTTGCAGAGGTTGCAACGAATGGCAAGCGGCACGCGCTCACAGCGACATCCACGGCAACCGCGGATGCCGCGATGGCTGCTGCTGACAGCGTCACTAGCGTCGCTCCTCACTGTGCTTGCTGCGGCTGGTGTGGCTGGGGTGGCTGCACTGGCTCCGGTCTCACGTGATCTTCATGAGGTTGCAGTACCTTCTGGCATCGATCCACGGCAGATATATGAAGAGCGAGCTGTGCTGTTGCATCAAAAAGCTCTAGCGCTGTACAAACAGGTACGTGTGCAAGCTCACTGTTTGAATGGAGTGTTTTGTCTTCACGGACTTGTTTAAAGTATGCTGCGCTCGTCTTCGTGATATGGCAGAACATCATCGCAGCAGCGATCCCGGACGCTGAGCGTGCTACTGCTCTTGTGCCACATCTCATCTTCTTAGCGCAAGCGCATGAAGAGTTAGGAGAGTACGACGCTGCACGCGAGCACTTGCAGCACGCGTTCGAGGTCGCAAACAGTTCAGCACTTTCTGATACCGAAGCGTTCTGGCTCAACTTCCAGTACGCAGAGCTGCTCAACCGACGCATTATTCCACGCATCGCACCAGGACACGAAGACAAGCTCAACGCTCTGAAAGCACAGGCAGTGGAGCACTACCACCATGCTTTGGTTGCCGATCACTCGCTCCGCAATGCCAGCAAGAGCGACCGCTCTCCATTCCCCACTCGCACGTCTCGTCACCGCTTCCACGCGCTCAACACCATCGGCGTGCTACTCAGCAACCTGGGTCGCTACCAAGAGTCGGTACCGTTCTTTGAGCAGGCGATCCAAGTTGATGCGACTGTTGTACAGCCGCTGGGCAACCTGGCGCTTGCGCTGACGAGTCTTGGGCAACAGGAGACTGCGCTCCAGTTCAATGAGCGCGCGCTGAAGCTGAGCCCGAATCAGCCGCTGCTGCTGCACAACATGGGGCTCATTCTGCAAACGCTAGATAGACAACACGAGGCGATAGTCTACTGGGAGCGCGCGCACGAACTGAACCCGAGCGAGATTGAGACCATCAGCGCGATCGCTGGGTACTACTACTCGGACAGAGGCGACATGCCTAAGGCACGCGAATATTTAGGAAGAGCCCAACGAATCGCTTTGAACGCATTGGCAAGTGATCCAACAAGCCTCGTAGCCATGGTCGCGTACAATGTCAATCGACTGCGCCTCGCCAACGCGCAGCTGCCGTACGTGTACCAGTCAGTCCACGAGATTCTGGACGCACGCGCCAAGTACACTGCGCGGCTCCAAGACTTACTGAACGAGCCGATCCTGATGCTCTCTGATCCATTCAAGACAGCAAACATTGGTGGCCTGGGCTACTACGCTGTGTACCAGGGCTTCCACGACGTCGGTATCCGCTCACAGCTTGCGCAGATCTATCAGCGAGGCACCCCGGCGCTCTCGTTCACAGCGCCGCACGTGCTTGATGGGCGTTACAAGGTCCACCACTTTCCCCTTGTGGCTGCCAAACTGTCGTACCAGACTCCAGTATCAAATGAGAACGTGACGGTGGTTCATCACACGAACCGCAACATCCGCGTGGGCTTCCACTCGAGTTTTCTGCGGCACCACTCGGTGGGACTGCTCACCCAGGGCGTGATCATGAATTTGCCTCGTGACGCCTTCGAAGTCATCGTGATCATCTATGAAGCCAATCCGAGAGACGAGCTCACTGAAAAAGTGCTCAAGAGCGCCGACAAGGTCGTGCTCCTGGGGAAAAGCCTCGCTGTCGCGCAGCAGCAGGTCGCTGAGCTTCAGTTGGACGTACTCGTATTCACAGAGATCGGCATGGACCTGCCCACGTACTTTCTCGCGTTTTCGCGACTGGCGCTGCGCACCGCAGTCTTCTGGGGCCACGCGGTCACGAGCGGCATCGACACGGTTGACTACTTCATCTCGTCCACGCTCTTCCAACATGACGAGCCTATTCGTGATCGTGACAAAGCCCAAGGCGAGCAGCAGCAGTTAAAGTACACTGAGTGCGTGTACAAGATGCGCCATCTCACGACCTACTTCCTCCCGCCAGTCGACCACCAATTTCCACAATCTCGGGAATTCGTTCGCGACAGTTTCGACAATTTCCGAGATTCACTGGGGCTTCCAAGTAGACAAGTGCTAGAAGCCATGTTTCTCGTGCCGCAGACACTCTACAAGCTACATCCGGACTTTGATATCCTCATTGAGGGGATCCTGTCGCAGCTACCGCACACAGCATTTCTCGCAGTACTCACGGGTACAAAACCCTGGCTCGCAGATGACATCCGAGAGCGCTGGCGACAAACTCTGTCACCTCAGGTCTACAAGCGCATCTACTTCATCCGCCTGCTGAACTCTACCGAGTTCATGGACGTCTGCGCCATGGCCGACGTTGTCTTGGATCCATTTCCAGTGGGTGGTGGAAGGAGCAGCTTGGAGATCTTCGCAGTGGGCACGCCGATCGTCATGCTCGCGCCTCGCACGACCATCTTGCAGCTCACGGCCGCGATGTACAAGGTCATGGGCTTTGACGACCTCATCGCGTTCTCCGAGGTTCAGTACGTCGCTCTCGCGGTGCAACTGGCGCTCGAGCCTGACTTGCGAGCATACTTCAAGAACCTCATTCTCTCCAACAACCGGAAATTGTACAAGAGCGAAGAGGTGTTACGCGAGTGGAGTCGGTTCTTTGTCGACATTCTGGCTGCGAAGCCTCCAGCTGAGCGAACGGCTACCGAAAAAGCAATGGCTCGATTCCCACCAGCGTGTCCGCGATTTCCTTCAGCGAGCAGCAGGCTTCGTCCACACAGCGGTAATAGCAGCACAGCCTCCGAGCCGTACTTTGAGATCCAAATCCGAATCGACGGCAACACACAGGGCTACGGCCCTGACAGAAACGAGTTCACTGTTCAACTGCAGTCGCCGGACGACGATCCGTTCGAGACGACGATCCAGAATCCGCCGTTTATCGCGCACTTGGACCTGCTGTACCAATACTTTGCGGTCAAGATGTGCTGGAATGCCCAGGTTCATCACCACCAGGCTCTCATGATGGTCTTCCCCATCAATCTCCTGGACGCCTCAACACCTCTCGACCCCATTGAGGTCCATTATGGTGACGATCTCCATCTCATGGTGCGCGCTCACCTACTCAAACAGATCAAGCGACGCAATGCCTCAATCCAAAATATCGAGATGCATGCCATCGTGCATCAATTGGTTTACAAACTCAAGCTCCAGGTGCCCATGCAGAGCTCGCCACAGTGGATCGCCGCGCGCTCGTTCCCACTGAAGAACCGCCTAGCAGTGCATAGCAAGCCAACATGGCTGCTGGGCCAGTGCATGACGCTCGTGATCACCACGTGCAAGCGCCTGGCGCTCTTCATGCGCATGATGGCGTCGCTCGAGCGCGCGCTCGGAATAGTGACCTCGAGTGACTGGGAGTTCTGGTTCTGCCAGATCCTCGTGATTGACGACAATTCGTCACTGGCAGATCGCCAGGTCATGCAGAAGCGCGTGCCGAGCGAGCGCTTCCAGTTCTACTTCAAGACGCCCGAGGAGCGCGGCCACGCTAAGTCGCTCAACATCGCCCTTGGGTTTATACGCTCGCGGTACGTCATGTACCTGGAAGACGACTGGGAGTTCACAGGCACAAGCACCACGATCGATTGTGTAACGGATGCCCTGGCGATCCTGCAAGCCCACCAGACGAGTTTGTACGAGCCACTGGCGCTTGTGTTGCTCAACAATCAGCGTGGCGGCTGGGAGCGCAGTCTCACGACTCAGACCCCGGGTTCTAACAGCAGCAGAGCTATCCGCTACGCTCTCCACGAATACGCGGTCTCGGACCCGGCTCACACATTCTCAAACTGGCCGGGTTTCTCACTGAATCCGGGCATCTGGGACCTCCACGCCATCTCGCAAGCGCTAGGTGTTGACTTGAGTGGGAGCTCTGGCACCAGAGGCCTCTTTGATGAGCAGACGGACATTTTCGAGCAGCTCTTCAGTGTGCGCGTGTGGAAGAGCGGCCTGCGCGTCGCGTTCCTCGTCGAGGAGCACGCTTTGCACATCGGCGCGCCGCCGGGCTCCAACGGCTCGGCCTACGTGCTCAACGGGCTGCCGCGGCGCTTCGACGCTCCTGGGACCCCTTTGGGTCCTTAGGTATCAAAATCGTACGCAATCCGTGGCTCGCCAGCGCGATCTCATCAGAGCAGGATCAAACATACGTGAGGTTAGTTAAAATTGAGAAAGCCCAACAAGTAACAAAAATCCTATACATCACACTGTCCTAGTGCCTCCCGTAGACCTCGCAGAAGGCTGTGAGCACCGCGCGCTGTTTGGGGTGGAGGCTCACGTGCGGCCGCTTGGCGCGCGTGAACACGATCGCGTCCTCGAGCGCCATGCCGCGGTGCTGCACGAGGAACGCGACGACGACGACCGCGCTGCGCCCGCGGCCGGCCTTGCAGTGCACGTACGTAGTCTTTTTGTGAACGTCCACCTGCGAGTGAATGAACTCGACGCAGCGGTGGATCGTCTCAACCGTGGGCGGTGAGAAGTCCATCGTGGCACCGAAGCACTGCTCCACGTCGGCGTCCAGCCAGTCCTCTGTTGAATAGTATAATACCAGAGCCACTGTGAGCAAGACCTATGACGCAATGCAGTACTGGTATAGATGCAGAGAGAATAAAGGGCGTACTTGGCGAAATAGGAGTCACTAACAAGTTCGGCAGGAGCTCGAACGGCTGGTTCATCGTCACGATCGCGCGGACGCCCTCGTCCTTCGTTAGCTGATACCCGCACAGGAAGCACGAGTGAAGCAGCAGCAGGGGTCAGTGTTTAGTAGTAATGGCACGAAGCAGAGCATAGAGGAGCGCGTGGCGTACTTGTGTCAGGTGCTGCTTCTCGCGCAGAGGTAGCGCACCGAGCAGCAGCAGCGGCTCCACGCGGCTCCACCACGGGCGGCGCTGCTCGTGCTGCAGCGCGAGGTTATAGAGCAGCGACACGTGAAAGAGCTGCACATATGGACACACATCACCACGCATGTGTTTAGCAGCTGCACCACCTCATCCCATCAACGCTTGCCACGGCCATTGCCTTGATTCAAGAAAGACACATACGATGCCGGTGTTCCTCGTCGCACGCTGCTCTTCACCGGGAACGCCATCGACGCTCGTGATCTGCGACTCCTCTACTCCTAGTTGCGGTGCTGCTGGCATCGTCGTCGCTGCTGCTGCAGTTGCTGTCGTATTCTCTCTTCTCGCGAGTGTGTCAGTAGGTTCTTTGTCGTTGTCTCTCGCGCATGACGAGTATCAAGAGTTGCGAGAAGTGGTCTGCTGTTGAATCAAGGGCAATTTACAGTGCGCGCCAAAAACTTAGGGACACCCCAAAACTTCTCAAAAATGAGTTCCGAACGAGCTTTTTTCAGAGCCTATACAGTGATGGCAGGAAATATAAGACCAGCAGATTTTCTCGCTGTGTGAGCTGAAAACTCCATCAAATTGGCTGAAATTTTGACACAATGCTTTTGTTCATGTGTTCAACTGGCAGTTAGTTTCACCATTAGTGGTCCTCAATTTTGGCAGCAGCAAGAATAAAAAACTCGTGATTTTATCCAATAAAAACGATTCAATAGTGAGACCCCCTTCTTTCGACAGCAGCAGCAAAAACGCCATGCCACGAGAATCGACGCACGCGCGGCTCATGCGCGACTACGCCGCCCGACTACACCGCAAGCTCCAGGAGCGGTACGTGCGGATCGCACATTACATGGAGGACAAGGACGAGGACAACATTGACGGCGCTTTGCTCGAGCGATTGCAATCAATCGCGCGGTCTCGCTATCTCTCTATGCGCGTTTATCGAAAACAAAAGCCTCGGTTCTCATGGTTCATTACGCAATGCAGCGGCCGCGAGCTCCTGTGATCATTCAGAATGAATAGAGAGTCGTTTGCGAAGCTTGTGGAACTAATCAAAGAGCACCGCGTCTTCACCATCACGCCTGGCAAGAGAAGAACGACAGATCCCGCGTGTCAGCTGATGGTTTTCCTGAAGTACATTGGGACGCGCGGCTCGGACGCCTGTGTAGAGAATCTCGGTGCGCTGTTTGGTGTTTCGAGTGGCTCCTGTTTTGAGTACATCAAGCGAATCACGACCGCGCTCATGGAGCTGTACGA
>JAADXK010000205.1:0-35053 GCA_023337805.1 Globisporangium barbulae
GTAGCTCCTCGAGCATCACCGCCTTCGCACTTGTCGTGTTCAGCCATGCACCGTCCTTCTTCGCCAGGTACAGCTTGAGATCAGATGCATCGCACGTGACTGTGCGCTCGCGCTTGCTCTTGATCGCGTCCTTGAGTTCGTTGATATAGCGATTCGCGTTGATGCGTACGATGAAAGCGCCGCCGCTCTCCACTCCCACCATCACGCATCATATCGCCAGCTCCATCAGTATTGCTTCGCTCTCCACTGTTAGGAAATTGGTCACTAGGAGCGAAGTTCTCGTTGAGCTCGGCTACAGTGGAGTGCGTTGCCATCACAACACCGACGGAAGTTTCTGAGGTTTGCAACCATCAAATCAACACGAGGGAAAGGAAGAAAGCGACATCTCAAGAACCACAAAGCATTAAAAGTAACGGATGTATTCATTTACGAACACAAGGCGTAAGATGCATACGCAGGAACGACTGGCGGGAGGCTTGACAAGAGCACTGACGATGTTGTTGCTTGAGCTCGCGCCGCTTACGGTGGCGAGCCGTCGCACTTCTTCACCTGGCCTTCTCCACTAGCACCAGCTCCAGTTCCATACGCGCCTTCGCTCTTGTTCATAGCCACAGTTTGCTGTCGGTCCTGCTTGGCGGCCTCTGGATCCGCTTCGCCCGCCACGAGCGGCTCGCCTCTTCCCTCAACCTCTACGTCAAAGCACGACGTGTAAAGGAAGTCGATGAAGTCCTTCGGGCCGCTGTAGTCCGTGCCCTCGGTGTAGAACTTCCAGGCCCAGACAAACTGGTGGCGGCCGGCCGCAGCGTCACTTGGGATCTTCACGCTGCCCACGCACGGGACGTGGTCGCCCGCGCGGTGCGACGGGTTTCCGTTGCGGTCGTAGGTTTCGCCGCAGTTGAGGTCGTCGAACGAGTGCTTACTGCCATTCACGAGCTTCGACTCGTCCAAGTCGGTCGTGAACGCGAGCTCGACGCCCGGGACACCCGACGAGTAGATCCCGTACTGGGTCTTGCGCGCCCAGATGTCCTTGGACACGTGGCCGTTGGGCAGATACCCAAAGTATATGACGTCGCCGGCCTTGGCTTTCAGATCCTTGCGCCACCCACCTCCGTAGCCGTCTGCGTACGAGAACTGGCAGAGCGGGATGTTGGGCTGTTGCAGGCGGTCGCGCGCGATCTTGTACGTGTTCTTGGTGTTGATGTCCACGTCGCCGCGGCCGGCGTAGCCGCGCATGTGGCTCTCGCAGACGCTGTTGCCCTTCTCGGCACCAAAGACCCACGCCGCGCTCTTCTCTAGCACGACGCTGTGGTCGTGGTCGATGCAGTCAAGCCACGTGTGCGCGCTCGTGGGCTTCAGAGTCGTGATAGCGGCGAGGCAGGCAGCCGAGGCAACCAACGAGAGAGCTGAGAAGCGCATTAGAGCTGCTTGCTGGCGTGCGTGGACTGGAGATGGAGGGGTATCCTGCTGGAGGATGATTGGGGAATGAGTGAGCTCCTCCTGGCGCTACTGGTCTCCAGAGCTCTTGCCCACAGAGAACAAACAGCTTCGTTTCAGCGGAACGAGAGCAGAACGCGAGCGGAACCCAACGGACAGCGTTACGTGGGACTGGCTCACAGGAAAGAGATGTACCCATCTCACTCTTCTTATGGCTACACTACCATGACTGGCTGTTCCACGTCTGAAACCAACCAACTACTCAGATCGGTTCTCCATTGAAACAGCTAGCGCTGACTCTTGGCAAGAAGTCGCAGCCAAGGTCAGCAGAAACAAGAGCGAAAGAACGAAAGAGATTCGATGGCCAGCACCACAGCAGCAAGTGTGGGTGTGGTCTACGGCGTGGGCTCGTGGCGCCTGGGTGACGACGGCTCGATCTACCGCCGCGGACGGCTCAAGTACTCGAATGGTGACCTCTACGATGGCGAATGGCTCAACGGCAAGCGCCACGGCAGGGGCACGCTCAAGTTTGCGGCCAAGGACGCTGCGGGCACCATCAGCGGCAATGGCGCTGGCGGGAGCTACATTGGGGAGTTCGCCGCCAACTTCTTCCATGGTTTTGGGCTCCTGACGCTCGCCAAGTCGCAGCATCCGCTCACGAAGAAGTGGATCCCAGGCGAGCACTACGAGGGGGACTTCATCCAGGGCCGCAAGCATGGACGCGGCACTTTGAAGACCCGCGACGGCGACTGCTACGACGGCCAGTTCATCGACGGCTACTACCACGGGAAGGGCATGTGTGCCTATGTAAATGGCAACGTGTACGACGGCGAGTGGGTCCACGGTAAGTGGCAGGGCCACGGCGAACTTAGGCTTCACGACGGCTCCAAGTACACTGGTGAGTTCCAGCAGGGACTTTACCACGGCTTTGGGCAGTTCCTCTTTGGCAGCGGCGGCAAACTTGGCTCGTACACGGGGGACTTTGTCTACGGCAAGCGCCATGGCAAGGGCGTGCGGGTCTTTGGCTCAGGTGGCGATGCGGACAAGAAGCGCTACGAGGGTGAGTGGGTAGACGACGAGCCCCATGGCGTGGGTGTCGTCCAGTGCGCGACGTACAAGCTCGTTGGACGCTTTGAGCGCGGCCAGGAGAGTGGCCACGGGGCCATGTCGTTTACGAACGGCGAGTCGTATGAGGGGGACTTTGCAGGTGGACACTATTGTGGACACGGTAGGTTCGTGTACAGAGACGGTGGCGTGTACGAGGGCGAGTTCGTAGCGTCCAAGCGTCATGGACACGGTCGTCGAGTGTTTGCCAACGGCGACGAGTACACTGGCGACTGGGCGGACGACCGCATGCACGGCCAAGGAACGCTGAAAAGTGTCCGCGTGCTGCCGAAGGGCCGAGGCACGCAAGTGTACATTGGTGCCTTTGAGTGCGGTGTCCAGACTGGCGACGCCACGATCTCGTACACGTACAGGCCGGTGGACGCGGCCTTGCGCTTTGAGTGGACGGACGAGTACGAATTTCCCATAGAGTCAGGCTTCTGGCATTGTGGACGAGGAGCATCCACCTACGTTGGACACGTGGTCCGTGGCGCGTTCCATGGCCAGGGCGAGCTTAAGTCGCCCGATGGGAAGCTCTGGTGTGGCGAGTGGAAGCATGGCAAACTCAATGGCCAGGGTGAGCGTGTCTACTTCCCGCTGCAAGTGGCCGCGATCCTCGAACGTGAGCGTGGACGCAATAGCAAGCCAAGCGATCAGCGGATCCCGCCAGACACTAAATTGTATCGGATCTTGCGATACGAGGGCGAGTTTCTCGACAATGTGCGGCACGGCAAGGGCCAGCTGCTGTACGAGAATGGCGACCGCGTCACGGGCTCATTCGTCATGGGTTTCGCAAATGGCGTCGTCAAGTATCGCTTTGCGGGCAGTGGGAAGGACCGGTTCGCTGAGTTCAGCCACGGCCAGCGCCGTCGGTGGCTCAGCCAAGAGGAGGAAGACGCACTAAGAGAACAGGAGAGCGTGCTGGAACAGGCGCAGGCGAGCGAGGACGCGAAGCGGAACGGCGTTATTCGAGCGTTAATTGCCTAGAAGCACGTACTATCACAGATCTATAGCTCTTCGTGCCCAGTTGCTCCCGACTTGGTGCTACTCTCTTCACCTAAGGAGCTCTCGAACGCGTGCTGCACGCGCTCGATCGCCCGCTCGACGAGCAACTTGTCGCGCTTGTCGCAGGCCGCGGGCGACGTGAACACGAGTGAGTAGATGCACATTTCATTCTCGTCGATGGACACGACACGGTTCGTGGCCCCGCACGAGATGTCCACATTGACAACGCGGTGCTGGTCGTTCACGCACTTGTGGCCAAAGTCGTACTTTTGGAGGCGATGGATCGCGTCGTCCGCTTTCTTGGGAGTCGAAGGTGTCCACTGGTCCCAGATACCCAGCAGGATTGGCTGAGGCGCTGCTGGCAATGCCAGCGGTTCTCTCTCGTGCTGGCCCTCTCCTTTCTTGGCTTTGCGCTCAGCGAGCGTCCACTCGGGGTATGACGGCTCGCTCTGCGTGATGTTCTGGAATGGGCAGAACGAGAAGACGTATTCTCGCGGAATCACGTTCACGGTGCCGCCCTTGAGCTCCTTCTCGTTCACGACGTAGTCAAAGCACTGACCCACGAGCGCCGCGAACGGTGCCTTCCACTCTCTGTCGCCAAACGTGCTCGTCTCCAGCACCTTGCGCTGCACGAAGAGCTGATACTGCCACCTCTGCAGCTGATAGTACGTGGCCTCGAGCTGCTGGCGCTCCTGTGGCGACGACTGCACGCCTGCGTCCTGGAGCTTCTGCTGCTTAAAGTTGAATGCGCGCTGCACGGCGCTCGCGATCATCATGGATTCGTCCAGCGTCGACTGGAGGCTATCGAGCTGCGCGTCGTAGAGAAAATTGTAGCTGTCGCACAGTTGCAAACCCGTGTGTACGGCCTCCAAGCGTTCCTGCAGAGCGTGCAGGATCTGGTTGTAGCGATCAGCGCACACGTTTGGACAGCTGCTCGATAGCAGAGAGACCTCGTCGCTTCCGTCGCAGCAGTCGCACACACCGTCATTAACGAATGCGGAGGCGAGGCTCTGACCACCACTGCGGCATTGGAATGTAAGTGCATCCGCCTGGATGATATGCGAGCAAGCGGACGTGAGTGGCTCGTCGCTCCCGTCGTCGCAGTCGCAGTAGTCGTCGTTCAGGAACGCTGACGGGAGCGCCTCCGCACAGTTGCTAGTAGTGGAAGCAGCAGTCGCTTGTTGCTGTGCTGCGAGCGACAGGATCGCGGCGTCGCTCATGAAGTCCCAGTCCTCGTCGTCGTGTTCCTCGTCTTCATCGTCGTCTCCAGTGTTTGAATGGCTCTCGCGCGGTTGGTTCTGCGTCTGTGAGGCAGCTGAGTTCACGGACCAGTGCCCACGAGGCTGCGCTGTCACCCCCACATAGCAGATCACGACGAGACAGACCGTCGCGAGCGCAATGAGCAGCACACTGTGCGACGAGCTGCGGCGGCGCCAAGTGGCCCCATGTGCACGCGGCATCCTTACAACTTGACACGCAGAGATAATATTATTGTCCAATTAAAAAAGTGAAATTACAAAAAGCTTTAATAACCAAAATAATTATTTTAAAGAAAAATTAATATATTGGTTAGCTTTTTCTTGTCTTGATCACATTCACGACGACCTGATTCCGAACAATCAAATCTTAATCAGAACAGCCAGGAGCACCAGAGCCACTGCGAGTCACATAGAGAAGTACGTCGCCTGGCCCATCGTGGGCATGAAGCGCGGGCTCGTGAAGCGCTCCTCTAGCGAAAACTCATCGTCCTCCGAAGACGACGACGTGGGCCACTCCAGCGTCTTGCTCTTCGCCACTGCCGCGTCACTGCGCGCGCCGCGACTGGACGTCGACGTCGGCGTCACAGTGGCGTCCTCAAGGCGACGACGCTTGGCATCATGCTCGTCTGTCATTGGGAACACTTTGTCCAACGAGTGCATGCGGTCGTCCTCCGTGTCGTCGGTCGCGTTCGACTCCGTCGACACGCGGTCCAGGTCTTCGTTGCGCTCAGTCGAGTGGCCCTTGGTCAACTTCAGGCTACTTGGAGCGTCAGTAAGGCTCTTCATTGGTTTGTCAGTCACCAGGCTCTTGGTCGACTCGTCGGTATCCGCGAGGACGTCGTGCGTGCTCTGCGTTCGCTCGAGGTGGCCGGGCTTGCTCTCGCAAACTTCAGGCGTCTCCACTGTGACGTCCTTGTTCGGAAGCGTATGCGTGAGGTGCGGAGAGGTGATCAGAGACGTGTGGGCGCGCTCAGGGTGCTCGACTGCAATCACGTCACCCAACTTGTCGACTCGCGTTGGCTTGACGAAGTTGGCGTCCGAGGTCGTGCGCTTCTCATTTAAAAAGTCGTGCACTACTGGGCGCTGGTCACGCTCAGGCTGCTCCGTCGCGACGACGTCACCCAGCTTGTCAACGCGCGTTGGCTTGGCATCTGGGACATCGGCTTCACGCTCCTCATCGCGCTTCTCGTTGTAAGCCTCGTGAGCCACTGGAAGCTCTTGTTCAGGCTGCGAAGTAGACGGACGACGCGGTGGAACGTACGACTCGACCGTCATGGTCCACTGCTCAGGCTCCTCAGACGCGATTTCTTTTCCTCTGGCGCTCTGACCAATCGGCATGGGCAGGAGAGCGTCCAGATGCAGGAGCTTCATCAGTTCCTCGACGATGTGAAGCAGCACATCGCGCGTGTACGTATACGTGTGGGCGATCACAGAAGGCGGGTGCATCTCTTTCGTTCTTCTCAAGCGTCCAAATAGCGTTCTGAGGTTGAGAGCTGTGCTTGGACAGGAGGCCGACTGGGCCACATGGAGTCTGGGACTAGGCAATCAGCCCTCAACTGTCGGATCGGGTCGGACATGTCGCCGAATGCGAGGGTCGACTACCATTGGCTGCATTTTAAATGTAAAGTCACCCAGTAACCTTGTGCTCCGAAAGGTCGCGAACGAACTGAGGGCGACGGGCAATTGCGACAACATCATATTCACCATGCGAAGCAGATACACGTCTCGGAGGTCCCTTCGCTCCATCAACAGCAGCTCGAGTGACAGTAGTAGTAATAGTAGTGACAGTAGCAGCTCAAGTGACGAGTGTGCTGTCCCAGTGGTGCGGCCTGCTAACAAGCTCGAGCGGCTGCGGCGCATCTTCCTGAGTCAGCCGCAAGAATCACCTACCGCAAGATCCCCACGGCGCCACGCCAGAGCTTTGTCGCCTGCTGCTCGCTCTCGCGTGTTTGGATCGCCTGATCGCATTCGAAGCCGATGCGGCAGCAGCGTCATCGCTCGACGTCACGCAGGCTCAGATGCGGAAGAAGCGAAGGATGACGGCAAGGAAGGAGAACTTGACAGCTCAACGGACGAAGAGAATACAGTCAAGCAGACGCGACTGTCGATCGACAATCATATCCACTCGCTCTGTGAGCAGGTCAAGCGCATGACGATGCAGCGTGAGTCCGCGGCGAGTCAGTTACACACGATGCTGGACCAGGCGATCGAGGAGCTGCAGTTCCTCAAGAGACAGGAAGAGCGGGGTCTCCAGTGCCACATCAAGCAGATTGAAGAGGTGCGACCACCTGTTGTGACGTTAAGTGCTCTTTGAACACATTCAGATAATTCGTATGCCTCTTGAATGACTGGGTTACTCTAGGACTTTGCGCTACGCCTCGAGGTCTTTGAGCAGCAGTACCTGGCCAAAGTGGCGGACATCCAGCGCGAGATGCAGACGGCGATCCAGCAGCAGCGAGCAAGCGCTGAAGCTACGATCCTCGCAGCCGCCAAGCAGCTTCAGGAGAAGACGCAGGCTGCGCTCTTGCCCTCGTCTTCGTCCTCTGTGGCTGGCAATCGTGCGAGTCTAACGGCTGCGAGGAGCCATCCACGAAGGCTGAGTGTGTCAAACCAGCTTGGAGACAGCAATAATTGGCCTGGGAACCAAAGCCATCGAGCCGACGATTTCCATAGCCTGTCGCTGAACTTTGGACGCAACCCACCAAGACCGTTGCAAAGCTGCAACCAAGGTCGCCGTCATGAGGACGCTGGCGGTGGTGGTCACGAGGCAGACCCAGAACAATCGCCCGTGGAGAAGCAGAAGGCCAAGCTACGGGCGCTGGAGGCCAAGCTCGCGTCCTTCTCGCAGGATTCGGTCGAGCGCATCACCAGCGAGCTCAAGAGTGGCGTTCTTAAGAAGAGCTCATCCATTCGGCAGTCTGAGTGGGCGGCTGACACAATCAAAAACCAACCGCAGCTCGCATCACGGGCTTCAGCACACGCTGAGCATCAAGCGAACGGGACCTGGAAGCCCACGCCTCTGTCGCCGCTTCGCAAGAATCGATCGTACTGGCGCCGAGGCATCTCTCTCGAGGCGAAAACTAACGAGAACGAGTGGGAGACAATGGCGAATGCAAGTGCAGGTCCTGCTGAGAGAGCCCTAAAGAGACGAGAGAGCGTGACAAAGCCACCACTGAGCAGCAGATTCTTGTTGCCGGAGGAAGAGCAGGAGCTGCGGCATCTGAGGAACAGTATTGGCTTAGCGAAAGACTGGATGGAGCGGCACCAGTAGCCGCCACCAATCATTACAATCCCAACTACCCCTTGTGTTTCTAAATAAACTCGTCTAATTACATGTTGATCATTGCCGAGATGTTGGTGAGCGCGGCCTTGTGCTTGGCGCGCTGAATGAGCATCACGACGGTCTCCTTGTTGGTCTGGTCCACGGTGTCGCGGTCGCTCTTGGGCGTCTCGAAGGAGAAGGCCACGTCGGCCTCCTGCTCCAGGAACTCGTCCTCAAAGTTGTGGTAGAACTTGGCGATCTGCTCGTACTGGGTCTTGGCCTTCTTGCCCTTGCCCTTGCCACTGCCACTAGCCGCGCCGCTCTTCTCCACTGAGCACGACGAGAGCACGAGGAAGTAGTCGAACTTGTAGCTGTTGCGCAGCTCCTCGGTCTCCTCGTTCTCGATCGCCCACTCGATGTCCTCGTGGAGTGCCGAGTGGATCGCCGGCACGAGCTGGTACGGCAGATTCACCATGCGCTCGTTCACGAGCAAGCCCACAGACTTGGTCTTGAGGATCGACTGGAAGCGCGCGAGGTCGTCGGACGGACACTTCTTCGTCACGTACTGCAGGATCTGCTGCATGCTGTTCTCTGCCGCGTAGCGGCTCAGACTGAGCGCCGTGATGAAGCCGTAGACGTCGTCCTCGCCCTCCACGCACACCATCGTGCCCGTGGCCACCTGGTTCACGATCGCGTCCGCGAGCCCCGACACGTTGAACGGCTGCGTCGGCGGCAAGTACGTGATCAGAAACTGCTTGACGCTGTGGAAGTGCGCCTCGCGCGGGTCCGAGAACACGAACTCGACGTTCACATTGCGGCCCTCGCCCTTGACAGAAGGGCCCGCCGCGGACGACGCGTCCTCCATGTCCTCGTCTTCGTCCTCATCGCTCTCGTCGTCGCTCGCCTTCTCGGCGAACGTGAGGTCGTCCTCGCTGTCACTGTCGTCGGAGCTCGAGTCCTCGTCCATCATCTCGACTTCCGCGCCGTCCGCATGCTGCTGCGCGGCGTCCGACGCGCTGTCCTCGTTCTTGCTCTTCTCGGCACGACCGCGCTTCTGTGGAGGCATCTCGTCTTCAATGCTTGTGCTGCTTCTGGGCGGCTTCTTGGGCTTGTGAAAATGCGCCAAATGCCACGGCCAGTCAAAAACGACCCCCGCTTTTGTCATTTGCCTTTGAGACCCTCTGAAAATCGATAGTTGCACCTGTCGAAGTCGATTCCCATTTTTCCATCCACAACAACCGCAACGCCAGCATGAGCTTCCCGTACATTCCACCGCCGTTCCCGTTCCCGGAGGCGTGGCCGCGCCTCTTCCAGACGCCGCAGACCACATGGCTCAGCCCACGCATCACTACGCTCCCATTCCCGCCATCACTACTGTATTCGCAAGGGCTTCACGATGGTGCCAATGTGTATGGAGCTCCTCATCCGTCCGCACCACCATTCGCAACCTTTCCGCCCTCAGAGAGCTCAAATCTTATCACACGTGGTGAGCAGACGCATGACGACGACACACAACGCTCCGAGGACGCATCTCAGCACAGCAACAGTGACGCCAACAGCAGCAATAGCGATGCGGCCGACGACGACGGAGAATACGTCTATGGCTACGTGCTGAGCGACGAGTGGCGCGGTCGCTTCCGCAATTCGCTTCAAGTGAGACATCGCCAGCAACAGCAGCAACGCAGCCAGCGCCAACGCGAGCAGCGAGCGGCTGCTAAAGGCAACCAACCAGCAGCCAAACAGAGCAACACACACAAGGCAAAGTTACGGAAGCAGCAGCACTTTTTGAGCGCCAGCGATCAGCGCGCGATGGATCTGCAGCGCGAGCTGGCAGCGGCCAAGCAGCGCGAGACGACACAGCGACGACCGCAAGAGCGAGGGACGGCGCCTTCATCTCAAGCAGCGCAAGACGTGCGGCGCCTGGAGACGCAGCTCAACTTGCGCTTCGATGCGTTCTGCGACGCTTTTCTCCCCGTCATGTGGCCGCACGACGCCGTCCACAAGTGAAGGAAGGGCAAGTGAGCCAGCTTTATCGAGGTAATCAAGCGAGCCATACATTCCGCCGCCATATCTTTACCTGCGCGGGCAATGTAAAATCGAATTGTGCCGTCTCTCTGCAAAAACATTCGAATTGTTTAGTATGTCTATCGGAAGCTATGCACGGAAAGGAACTGAGTGTGAGCACGTCTGATGCTCATACAAACTGTACATTGTGGACGCACGGTCTTCCCACTCCTTCCTGGGATTTTAAGGTTGCCACCTTGGCGCTTGAGGTCATCGGTGTCATGGAGGCCGTAATGGCGCATGATATCCCACGAGGAAGCAAATCGCGTGCATTTACCGTGAACTGCGCATGTCACCCGCTACACTTGCATGCTGCAGTGTCAGCCAATCCGCGCGCTAGCGTGAATGTGTTGGTCACGCAGGTTGAACAGCTGCGGGTGTAGGCTCTTGACGACAGCGTCAGAGCTTGCAGAGCGGCTTCCAGTCTCAGAGTAGAACGTCTCGTTTCTGAAGTGCTCGATATTTCGTTGGAATGCCCAGTCAGCAGCAATTCTGAGGAACTCGGCAGACGAGCGATGACTGCCTACCCAACCGATGATTGACATGCACGTCGTAGTCATTCAGACCCAAGCTGTTGCGCGCGCATCTTTCTCCGCATGCGGTTAGAGCTCGCTCACAACATTCGTTCAGCCGGCTTGGCATTTGATTATTTTGATTCCTCTTGGTGAAGTTTATGCCTATAGAGGACATGCAGATAGCGAAAGCAAATCAAGACCTCGTATTTACCTCCTAAAATTTATAATTATATACTTTTAAATCTAAACAAATCTTCCAAATGAACATGAAGCCTTTGAAGCCGCATACTCATACTGAGTTCAAGTAAATTTTACAAATACGCACAAAAATGATTTGAAACGTCCTGGAAAATTATTACTTGTGGAAATTTATGAATAGTAGATTCACGAAAGTGAACTTCCGCTGCTCAAAGTGAATGTTAACGGGTGTTAGACTTGGTGGTTAAGGGATTTTTGTCACTTCCCCCCAACAGCCAAATGCAAAGCAAAATCTAAAAGAAGAGAAAAACGGAAGAAGCGCCACAAGGAGAGCGCGCGCTCGTTGCATCCCCCCAGCAGCTTCGTCCGTCCGACAACAGAGCAGAGACAGGAGAGCGGCCGAGCATGAACATCGGCGCCATGAAGGACAGCGGCGCGAACGGCGGCGCGCAGGCCGCAGCGTCCATCCCGTCGCTCAAGCGCACGCTCAGTGGCGGCGCGTCCGGCAGCGTCTCGGGCCACGGTCACAGCGGCGGCCACCCGGGCATGAGCCACGGAAGCCACGGCGTCGGACACGGCGGCCACGGCCCACCCATGAGCTCCCATTTGGGGGTCGGCATGAACTCGATCCCGTCCGTGCTGCACGCGACGCCCAACACAAATCCGCCGCAGATGCTGCGCGCCGTGACGTCCTCGGGCGTGCTGAACCGACCCGTGTCGTCGCAGAACTCGTTCCGCGGCCCGGCGTCGTCGTCCATGAACGCGGGTGGCGTACCGAGCGCGATGGCGCCGGCCACAACGCGCAGCGTTTCGCAGTCGACGAACAGCATGCAGGACTGGCGGATGTACTTGACGATCGAGGAGCGACAAGCCGTGCGATCAAAGATACGTGACGCGTACACGAGTCGGTGTTCCACCTACGAAGATCTATTACAAGTGGTACGTCGTGGGTGTGTCTGCCGCGTGTGTTATGTTAGTAATGGGATCATTCCTGCCGGATACCGCAACATGAGCTAACAGACAACCTTTGCGTGGATGAATCCTAGGCATGCGCGATTGAAGAGGAGCTGCTGCACATATCGGCGCCGTCGCGTCTGGATTACTTTAAGAGCGGCTTTGAGTTCGAGAACCGCGTGAAATTGAAAAAGGATCAGCTGCAGGGCCAACTGGCAGCGTTAGATGCAAAGCGGCGTCCGAGCAACAACCCGTCGGATGTGAACGCGAGCAGCAGTGGCGGCAGTGGGTCGTCTTCACAGCAGCAACAGCAGCAGCAGCAGGGAAGTGGTGCCGACGCGTCCAGCTACAGCAAGAAGCAGCGGAAATGAGTGGAAGACGCCAGCAGAACGCGTGGTCATGCCCAGTGCATCATCTTTCCGTATCGACCAGCCGCGCGTATGTCAATCACGACACTATCACAGGAGCAGCCAAGCAGCACATGATGACGAGGATCTTCATTGGCTCAAAGGAAACAAAGAAATTAAGAGCCGCCGGACGTATCGCGTGGTGGTGGGCGGGCGGCTTCGCATCGAAAATACACAAGGGGGAGGTTAGTTTTTTCTTCCTCTTCTTGGCTTAGTTCTGTTGTGTGTCTATGGTGCTTGCTTTAGGACTCGCACGGCCCTTGTTTTGCGTGCTCAGTACTTTCGCAGGAAGTAGTGCTTGAGGACCTCGAGGTGGAAGTGCAGCGCACTGCGCTGGAAGAGCGTCGGGTCGTATGCGTTGAAGTTGACTTTCTCGAGTTTCTCCAGGTACAGCGACGTGGCGACGACGGGGAGAAACGCCGCGCGCGAGTGCTTCGGCAGCTCCTGCTGCAGCGCGCGGGCCTCGCGGAGGTGGTCCATGGCGCGACACGCGACATCGAAGACCACGGGCGCGAGCTTGGCGCCCTTCTTCGGGTCCTGCGCCGCTTCGAAGTGGTCGTCCAGCGTGAGGTTGTGCTTCACCATGAGCTCTTCCGGTAAATAGATCTGCTGTACGGCGCCGTGATAGGGCGTCCCGCGGAGCAGCGTCGTGAGGCCGATCGCCACGCCCGCGTGGCTGCCGGCGCGGTCGACAGTGTTGTCGCGCACGCCGAGACACTCGAGCGTCAGGTACAGAAGTGACGATGCGGTCTTCTCAGCGTATACTTCGAGGTCCGCGAGCTCACGCGGCTGGTCCGTGTCCAGGTCTTGGTCCTGTGTATCCATCGACATCACCGTGCCCATTACTTCAGCAACAGTGAAGCTGACATGTAACAAAGGCATTCAATGAGCGTACCCGCGCGTCGAGAAGTCGCTCGAACCATCGCCGCGTGAGGTCGTGCTCGTGGATCGCCTTCTCGAGTCCGCGCAGCAGAAACGTCTCCTGGGACGCTCGCGTAGACGACGGCGGCACGTACAGGTCGTAGATTTTCTCTCGCCACCACTGCATGCGGATTTTGCCCGTCGCCTGGTTGCTGCGGATCGTGTCCTTGATCGTCGCGATCTCCGAGTTCACCGCGCGCTGTTGACATTGCGCATAACGACATCCCACGCGGCTTTTGTGTCAGTGCATTCGCAAGGCCAGCGATCACAACTGCCATAACGCAAAACGTACGATGGCAAAGTACGCAGAGCGCACTTCCTGCGGCAGCAGCAAACCACAGACGTAGTTGTCGTAGTCGAGCTTCCTGAAAGAAATCGATTGTCCACCGCACGCTGTTAGCTCTTCCTATTCAGCAAATCGAGCAGCTCAGCAGTTGGTGCGTGCGATTGCGTACCTGACCACCTCTCGCAGATGCATGTCGTCATTGACACGAGATGGTGGCGGCTGCTGCTGATGCTGAGAGGCGCTGTTGCTCAGCGAGCGCGTCGCAACCGCGAGCACCTTGCGCGGTGAACGCGATTGGAACTTCGTCGCGCTTCCGAGGAGCATCTTCGTCACTTTTCCCGATCTGTGCAGCACAGTCACCACCAAAAACGAACCGTTTAAAGTGGTCCACTCCATTGTAGCTCCTATTGAAGCCTGTGGGTTATGTTGATAAATACCATTTCTACCCACAGTGATGAACTTCGATTTATTGGGTGAAATCAGTGATGTTGAAACATCTTGCTCTCAGTATGCCTGAGCAGACGGATGAATGGGTTTTCACCCAAAAAAGAACATACAACCCAAATCTGTGTTTCTTTTCAGGTCATTTTATATTAAATTAATTTTATCAAATTTTAGGAAAGTGAAATCTAAAATTTCAAAACAAGCAAAAGCTGGAGTCAAAATTAGACAGACTTAAAGTATTTGTGTTACAAATGGCCACAAGTTGTGTCAATATGTTTTGCTGTTGGGTTTTCTCAGTTATATACTTTAACCCTATATATATTGAGGGTTAAAGTATATAACTGGGTAGAATGGTTGGTAAACAACTTGAAAAAGTATACTTATACTTTTTCAAGTTGTTTACCAACTATCCTCGCTTACATACGCAGGGAAGTGATTGGCGGCCCGTAGCAAGTCAATTACGGCCGCATTATCATCAATCCATCGGACCATCCATCCATTTCGAGCACGATGAGCCACAAGAAGCGCGGTGCGGACGACTTTGGCAGCAACCTCAAGCGCCGCGGCAACTTCGCGAGCGAGGAGGCCAAGGGCGGCGATGAGCACGAGGAGCTCGTGTTCGAGGACCCGTTCGGCGACGACATGGAGGACGAGGAGATGGTCGAGAGTGACGACGACGACGAAGAGATCATCGACGGCGAGCGCGACGGCGACGACGAGGACATGGAGGGCGGCATGGAGGATGAGGACGAGCAGAAGCAGGTCAAGCGCGTGTTCATGCCGGGCGTCGACAAGCTCGCCGACGACGAAGTGCTCGACTACGACAGCAGCGCGTACGACATGTACTACGCCATGACGGCCGAGTGGCCGTCGCTCAGCTTCGACATCGTGCGCGACAACCTCGGCGCCGTGCGCACGCGGGTGCGTCTGCTGTCCTTATTCAGATGCTGATCGTCGCATCATTGTGCATTGTATTGACGTGTATGTGTGTGTTGTGTTTGTGTCGGTGTCTGTTAGTTCCCAATGACGGTGTACGTCGTCGCCGGCTCGCAAGCCGCGAACGCGGACGAGAACCAGATCACGATCATGAAGATGTCGGAGCTGCACAAGACCAAGCACAACGACGACTCGGACGACGACTCGGACGGCGAGAGCGACGACGAGGACAACGTGGACGGCGACCCGGTGCTCGAGAACCGCGCGATCCAGCACAACGGCGGCGTGAACCGCATCCGCAGCATGCCGCAGTCGTCCAACATCGTCGCGACGTGGTCCGACACGAAGAAGGTGCACCTGTGGGACATCGCCAAGCAGCTCGAGTCGCTCGACGGCAAGGCCACGGCCCCACTGCCGGCCAAGCAGGCGCCTCTGTACACGTTCCACGGCCACGCCGACGAGGGTTTCGCCATGGACTGGTCGCCCGTTCAGGCGGGCAAGCTCGTGACGGGCGACTGCAGCAAATTCATCTACGCGTGGAGCAACACGGAGAGCTCGTGGAGCGTGGACAAGGTGCCGTTCACGGGCCACAAGGCGTCCGTGGAGGACCTGCAGTGGAGCCCGACCGAGGCGACCGTGTTCGCGTCCTGCTCGGCTGACCGCACCGTGCGCATCTGGGACACGCGGCGAAAGGCCGGCAGCATGATCGACGTGGTGGCCCACGACGACGACGTGAACGTGATCGCGTGGAACCGCAACGTGGCGTACCTGCTGGCGTCCGGTTCGGACGACGGGTCGTTCAAAATCTGGGACCTGCGTAACTTCAAGGCCGAGAGCCCTGTGGCGCACTTCCGGTACCACACGGCGCCGATCACGTCGCTCGAGTGGCACCCGACCGACGAGTCCGTGCTCGCAGTCTCCGGCGCCGACAACCAGATCTCGGTCTGGGACATGTCGGTCGAAGAGGACGCGGAGGCGGGCGCCGAGGCGGCGTCGGACCCGGAGAACCCGAAGCTCGACCTGCCGCCGCAGCTGCTCTTCATCCACCAGGGCCAGACAGATATCAAGGAGCTCCACTTCCACAGCCAGTGCCCCGGTGTGCTCGTGAGCACGGCCAGCGACGGCTTCAACGTCTTCAAGCCGGCGAATATTTCCTAAATCTTGACCAACCCAAAATACAGAATGCGTGTTTTTCTCTTCAGTGACCATTGTACGTATTGAGCTCACTCAGCTCCTGAGGGCTTTTCCTGATCCAAGAGCTCAACTTGAATCGCTTGATCTGGTTCATCGGCCAACAGATTGTCAGAGCCGCGATGCAGTTCGTCATTCAGATAATGCTGCCGAGAGGATGAGTTCGTCTTGCTTTCCATTCAGTTTTCATACAAAGTCTTCTTTTTCTCTCTTCCTGGCCAGTCAAACACACACCAACTAGGACACGACCACCAAGATTTGTTCCTCCCTCACCTTCCTTCTCCAAATGAGCATCATAAGCTTAGATCCCGCCCTTCTGGATCGGATTCACTGGCAGCGTGCCGGGCTTGCGGTTGCCGATGCGCTTCTTGATCTTGTATGCCTGCTCCGGGTCGGGCTTGAGCGAAAACACGGACCGCGAGCTCTTGAGGTACTTGTTGCGGCCGTTCTCCTCGCGAATGAGGCTCTCGAGCACCACGTGCGGCGCGACCTGGCGCCGCGAGCTCTTGCGCGCGTTCTTGAGCCGGTTCAGGTACCGTCGCGTGCTCGGCAGCTTCTTTTGGAGGCGGCTGCCGGTCTCGTCGTCCGCCGCCGACGCTGCATCACCACCAACAGAAGCTGGGCTTCCGTTCACGCTCTTGTCGCTGCCGGTGCTTGAGAGCATGCTCTGCTGGCGCGACATCACTGGCTTGGCCACTGATGTGGCTGGCGCAGCGGCCGACGAGGACGAGTCCACGCCCTGCTGCCACGCCTTGCCGCACGACTCGTGGAACGCCTGGCCCGACATAATCATGACCATGGACGTGACCAAATTCCACTTCTCGCCGCTCGCCGAGCCCGAGTGCGCCATGCCAAAAGGCGGCTTCGAGAGCAGCACCTTGCAGTAGCTGCACGTGTTGGACGGTGGCGCATAGCACTTGGACTTGGCGCGCTTGAGCGTCGTGATCTGGTCGAACAAGTCGACGCTGATGAGCCCGTTCGCGGTCTGGTAGATGTTCTGCTCGTAGTTGTACGTGTCGAGCATGCCGAAGATCGTCGGGCGGAAGTCGCCAAACTCGCCCTTGCCGTGCTCGTTCGTGATCTTGAACAGGATCGACTTGAGCGACACGGACGACGCCATGCGCTCGAGGATAATGCGGATCAGCTCGTTGAGCGCGACCTGGAACGCCGTCTGCGCACCGCCGCCGCCGCTTCGCGTGGTGATGCGTGCGGTCGACTTGGAGCTCACGGAGCGCTTCACCGCGTTCTGGATACGCAGCAGCTTGTCCAGCAGCGTAAACCAGAGCTTCTCGGCCTGGTCGTCGCGGTTGCGCAGCGAGTTGCGTTGGCACATGGCGAGCGCCACCTCGAGCGTCTGCATCGCGTCGCGTCCCTCGGGGATGCTCTCGATGATGCTGTCGTTCTGCTGATGTCTGCTCAGGGTCGACGACGATGAGACGCCGCCCAGCAAAGCGTCGGACGCAGTCGAGGACGCGGCGTTGTAGCCCCGGAGCGCAGGCTTCAGGATCTTGAGCTTCTGCTCGAGACTCTGGAGAATGAGCGTCAGCGCACCGGTGACGTCGCCCGTTCGCTCAAGCAAATAAGCCTCGGCGTCCGTGATGCTGAAGTCCTTGCAGAGTTTCAGACACGCCTCCACCTTGTAGCTATCGTGCGACTCCAGGTACGGGAACACGCCTGCAGGCTCGTACTCGCACGAGAGGAACACAAAGCGCTCCTGAACCGATGGGTCGTCGGCGATGCGCAGCTTCGAGCGCTCAAGCAACTCCTTGACCAAGTCGGCCTCTTCGCCCAGATCCGTCTTGTTGTTGCCCGAGCCCATGAGGATGAGCTTGAGGTAGAGGAACTCAAGCTTGGCGCCATTCTTGCCCATGGAAATGAACTTCTGGATCACCTTGTTGTTCATGTTCGGGAACTGGCCCAGGATCAGCACCACGAACGAGTAGTTGTCGGCCTCCATGAGCGCACCGGCATGCGTCAGCACGGCGTCTTCGATCACCTTGCGCCGAATTGGGCTCCCTTGCACCGAGTCAGTGGCAGTGCTCTCGACGTCTTCGTCCATCAATTTGTCCGTTTCTACAAAGATCGGCAATAACAAGGTTAATAAGCACCACAGTTTAACATGAGACCACACAACAAGGAACGTACCAACGCGAATGTAGCTGAACGCGTTCATGCGGTACTCATGGTCGTCGTCGGCCAGGTACGAGGCCACCGCCTGCGAGAAATCGCCCTTCTCCTTGTACAGAATCACGGCCGCGCGGTTCATCTTCTCATGAATCACGCTCTGCAGCAGCTCCGTGTGGTTGTAGCAGTCCTTGTTGAGCTTCTGCAGCAGACGCACGAGCATCGCCTGGCGTCCCGCCTTGTCGAAACCCTCCTCCTGCGAGGCCGCCGCCGAGTTCTCCAAACTGGTGCTGCCCGAGAGCAGCGACGACGGACCGAGCGCCAAGAAGTTCATGAGCGAGTCCATCATCGACGCGTTGCCATTGCCAGCAGCCTCACCGATGGCTTGTGCGCGAGCGTCTGCGTATTCCTGCGGGTCAATTGATCCGCCACTCAGTAGACGCGCCTCAAACATGAAAAAATGGCCATGCTCGACCGAACTGAACTTGGACGAGTCCTTCGAGCTGCTAAAGATCACCTCCGCAAAGTCCAGCACCATCGACAGGCGGCTCGGACACTTGGCGAGCGTGGCGTTACGGGCCGAGTCGTATCGACTCGTGGGGCGGCTCGTAACTTCTTTCTTTTCGCCCTCAAATTCCACGTTCGCGTCATCGAAGAAGCGCGCCATGATGTTGAAAAACTCGCGCGCATCCAGGTCCACGAGCGTCGTGAGGCGCGGGAAGAGCTGCGGGTTCGCGTCCACGGTCTTCTCAAAGAGGTGGTGGCAAATCTGCGAGCGCACTTTGCCCACATTCTGTGGCGCGATGAGCTCGTTCTGCGGAAAGCTGCGGCCGCTGAGCGAGTACGAAATGTACAGCAGCAGCTTGTATCCGTACTGGCGGCGACGGCGCTGTGCAGACAAGAGATCGTCGCTGGACGAAGCTTTCTGGACCACAGACTTGGCACTGCCGGTGCGCGTCGTGCCACCAAACGTCGACGCGAGGCTGCTGATGCGGCTTCCTGTGCTGCCCACACGATTCGCAGTGGTGCGCGACGGAGACGGCTGAGGAGTGACTTTCTTCTCACTGGTGCATGCTTCGAGGAGCACGTCGATCGGTGTCGTGTAGTCGTTCAGTCCCTCGTTGTAGATGTAGATCAGCGCCGAGTACAGTTCGTGGTCGTGGCAGAGCTTCAGCATCGTGTCCATGTCCAGCTCGGCGACGTTCAAGTGGAGAATGCACTGCTCGACCTGTGGCAGCTTGTTGTTGGCGCTGTAGTGGCGCACAAACTCCTGCATCGCCAGTGGCGACAAGCTTCGGAGCTTCTCCGACAAGATGTAGGGCTCCAGGAGCTCCACAAAGACATCGGACTTGCCCGCCTCTTTAAATCGATTGAAAATCTCACCAAACAGCAAGTCGGTTCGCCCAATGATCGCGCAGTACTCGATGCACACGCCCGCGAGCATTTGGTAGTGGCTCTTGGCGAGATCGAGCTTCAGGCCGCTCTTGCTGAGCGCCGAGATGCTGTTGCCGACGCTCGTGACGGACGACGGCGCGTTCGCGATCGCCAGACGCACGTACTCCATCAGCAGGTCCGCGACGCGCTCCGAGACACTGATCGGCACAAAGTTCTTGGTCACCTGGCCACTTCGTGCCTTCTGCAGCGTCTCTTCGAGCTTCTTGCTGATCTCTGCAGGGTACGGCTCCTCGCCACAGACCCAGCGTACTTCATCCGCGCTCTCTTCGTGACGGAACACGTCTTCCTTCTCGCCCGTGCGCTGGTTCGTCTGACACATGTGCAGAATGTCCACGAGGCACTGGTCGTTTTGCTTGTCGCGGAAGAACACGGGAGGGAAACGGTCTCGCACCGCACGATCGGCCGCTGCGATCTTCAGGCCTTCGTAGTGGTCGAGCGCCAGTGCGAGCGCTTCGAGCCACTCGCCTTCGTCGACAAGCGTGTCAATGCGCTGTGTCCAGGGCTGCACGCGCGCAGTCTGGAGCTCCT
This sequence comes from Globisporangium barbulae, assembly GCA_023337805.1. Taxonomy (NCBI): domain Eukaryota; phylum Oomycota; class Peronosporomycetes; order Pythiales; family Pythiaceae; genus Globisporangium; species Globisporangium barbulae. Next base: position 20,088 of record JAADXK010000205.1, read on the forward strand.
TGAGACCTAGTAGGTACAAGATGTTGTCGCAGCCGCGGAAACTGTTGGAGAAGCTGCGCGCGTTCTTGCCGCGGTAGGAGGCGAACACGAGCTCCAGCGACGATACGTCCACGATCTCGAGCTCCTGGCGGGACATCACGTCGTACACGCAGATCTCGTCGTTCGAGTTGAGGTACACGACGACCTGGTCGCCGAGCCACTGGATCGCCATGATGTCGTTCGCGCACTCAATCTGGTCGTGCTCCTCGAAAGTTGGCCATCCGTGGCGCGAGTGCGAGTGGTTCTGGCCGCCCGGGAAGACCACTTCGAGGAACTGCACGTGGTTGCCCCAGCCGCGCGAGAGCACTGGCGCCAGCGCGCGCGAGCTGCCGGGAAACGAGATCCACGCAAACGCGAGCGACGGCAGCACTGGGTCGTCCGGCGCAATGTCGTCGGGACGCGCCCATCGGTACAAAACCTTCACCTCGGGCTCGATCGCGATAATGAACGTCACCTTCTCGCTGCTCAGTGCTGCCAAGCAGTACTGGTCCGTCAGGTGCGAGATCTTCGCATTGCCCGCCGACTGCGGCAGCACCGAAATCGAGAGGATCTTGCCGACCGAGCCGTCGTAGATCGGGTCCACGTCAACGACGTACACCATGCCCATCATCTTGGAAAAGTTGAGTTTGTTCACGATGCCACTGTGGATATCAAAGAGAACTGTTAGTCAGTCGTTCACGTGGGGAGCGCATACAAGCAACGGAAAGACATACTTGGTGTCGATCGAGAGCAGCACGGCCTTCTGATCCTTGAGAAAACGCAGCCCCACCACTGGGTTCTCGTGCGCGTCTGATACAGCCTTGAGCGACGTGCCCTTGATCATGTCCCACAGCACGATGCGCCCGCTCTGGAAGCCGCACACGAGGTAGTCGCTGCCTGGCGACACGTCAATCGCAGTGATCGGTCCGTCGGTCTCGGCGTCGCTTGTGTTGCCTAGCACTTGGCGAATCTGATTGCAGACAATGAGAACCATGATACACAGAAACGTCTGTTAGAACTACAAACATTCAACCACACACGAACATAGCGGATCCGTACGTTTTGAAAGTGATCAAAGATGATCACGAGCCCCTTCGACGTGCCGATCGCGATGAACTTGGAGTGGATCGCCACGACCGTAGGAGATCCGGGACCGAACTCCTTGAACTCGATGTTTTTGCGCAGCTGGCGACTGATAGCGTCCATGGCCTGCACTTTGACGACGCCCGTGGACTTCCCCTGCTTCTTGTCAGCGATGCTCCCATCCGCAGATGTGACCGCGATGATCTTCTTCTTCGCCTTCTGCTTCGACGACCCGTCCACTTTCTTCTTGCTGTTGACGTTCTTCGTTCGCGCATTCGCGCGCAGGCGGCGCTTCACCTGGAGTGGAGAGATGAGCTCCACGCCGACGCAGCTAAGCAGCTGCTTCTCGCGCGCCTCTGCGATCTCCAGTGGACTGCGGAACTGCGCCCCCGCCGCGTTTGCAGCACCGGTCACGAGCGCTGCATTGCCGCCGGCGTTCATCTCAGTGAGACTCTTGGCGCGATCCAGCTTCTTGTTCGCGGCCGTGCCGTTCGCCGTCGCGCCAGTCCCCTTCACGACCTCCATGCCGGGCACGGGGGCGATCGAGAGCGTGAAGGTCGCGGGCGAGAAGAAGAGGTCGTCGTCGGGCGTGTTCCCCTCGACGCTCCCGGCAGCAGCGGCGCCATTTGCGGTCGCGGTCGCCAGCTCCTCTTCACGCAGGATGTCCTCAAGCGTGATGGCGCTCAGGTCCAGGTCCCCGAGGTCGTCGTCGTCGCTGTCCACCAGGAGGCTCTCGATGGCGCTCATGTCTCTTGTGTTTGTGTCGATCTACGCTTTTTCTCTCTCGGGATCACACACGCAGAGCCGCGTCTTCTTTCCCTTCTCTTCACTCTATGGAGCTCTTCGTTCTTGAGGGGAATGAGAATGCGGGCTTGCAGGGGAAGTTACGACACTCACTCCTGCTCTTGTACAGAGAGAAGTGGAGGATGTGCTCTTATGGATAAACACGAATTATTACAAAAGGAAACCTAAATTCATGTAAAACTCGTAAATTTTACTCAAAGCAAAAATGGCCGCCGAAAGCACATGTTCATTCCATCAACAGCAAGAAAGAGAAGGAAGCGAAGAGCTCCTGCGACGAGGGGCGAAGTGCACTCTCTTTACGACAGGAAGAGCACACTAGTGGCGCCTACAAGTACAGCATCTAACGCTCTACGCGTGTCCTGCAAGCAAGCACAAGCACCATGAGCCTCCAGCAGTCGTCCGTGCTCGTGGACCGCGCGCTGGTGACGCTGTGCACGGAGCTGCCCGAGTCGCTCGGTCTCTACAACACGGTCAAGGACCAGTTTAGCCTTAGTGCGATGCGGTCAGTGCCAAACCTTGAGAATTTGGTTTTCGAGTCGAAGAAGCACCTGATCATTCGCGACTGGATGCGCTCGTACATGCCCAAGGAGGATCAGCCGTTGACGAACGAAATCTCCATGGACACACTCAAGCAGACGCTGAAGGAGGAGAAGCGCAAGAATGCAGACATTGTGCGCGGCATGAACGAAGACATGATGCCGTCGTCCTCAGCTCCGTCATCGAAGAGTTCGTCAGCAGCTCATGCAAAGAAGAAGAAAGACAAGCGCGACAAGAAAGACGCCGCGAAGAGAGCTGCCAAGGCGAGCGGGAACGGCAAAGCAAGGACGAAAGCATCGAAGAGCAGAGACAGCAGCGAGCCTAGGAAGGACAGAAGTAGTAGCGGTAAAGGATCGGTGAAGCGAGTGCGTCGACGCGGAGATGCAGGCGAGAGCGAAAGCGAGTACGACTCGTCTTCCAGCTCTGAGAGCTCGACGTCGTCGTCGAGCGACTCGGAGCGCGAGGAGAAGTCTTCGAAGGGCGTGCAAAACAGCAGCGGCAAGAAGAAGGCGAAGTCCACGTCGAACCTGCCGCCCGTGGAGCTCGTGCTGTCGTCCGACGAGGATGACGAGCCGAACGATCTGTTCGACACAGAGGACCCGGACGTGTACGAGGTGGAGAGCATCCTGGACAAGCGCAAGGGCCGGTCGTTCGGCGAGCCGGACATGTACCTGATTAAGTGGGTCGGGTACGAGGAGACGACGTGGGAGCCGGCGGACAATGTGTCGAAGGATCTCATCGAGGAATTCGAAGGGCAGCCCGTGCGCGAGAACGAGTACATCGTGGAGGAGATCCGCGACCGCAAGAGCACGCGTGACAAGGAGACGAAGCTCAAGACGTTCAAGTACTTGATCAAGTGGGTTGGCTACGACGACCTCACGTGGGAGCCCGCGGAGAACCTGCCGCACAACCTGCGCCGCAAGTTCGACCAGAAGTTCGAAGCGCGCAAGCGGCGAAAAATCAAGTAGGCGGCTTTGTGTAACGGGCTGACTGCTTTGGACGAGCGATTCATGACCCATACGATGAGCGTCGGAGTAGTGAGGCTGCGTGTTGTGAGTTGTGCAGGAAGGTTAGACCACGTTAGGTTTAAAGAAGTCATCTGAACTGCAATTTTTGACAAGCAACTCGCCATTTCTCTTCTGAGCTGAGCATTTGGAGCAAATGAGGAGGTCATGTGCAAAATGGTTGTCTACCGATTTGACAATCATTGTCGACCTTGATTTTTGTATGCATATTTTCGCCATTTTGTCAATTCCCTTTTTGAAAATCTGCCTAACTTTGTCGCAAATTGTCTATCTATATTACAAATTCGTATTAACATTCACATCATTTCTGAACACGCAATTGGAGCGCTTCCAACAAAACTCGGGATCGGAAACAAATTGCGCGAATTGCACCACACCACCAAATGGAGCGCGCGGCGAGAGGAAGCGGCGCCGCGAGCCTCAAGCGCCTCGCGGCCGCAGTCGAGGGCTTCGTGGCGCAGCTGCAGTGCGCGATCTGTCTCTGCGCCTACGCGAGTCCAGCGTCGCTGCCCTGCAATCACTGCTTCTGCGAGGAGTGCATTCACCGCGCGCTCGAGCTCAAGCCCGTGTGTCCAATCTGCAAGGCGCCCGCCAAGAAGCGCAAGCTACGATACGACTCGATGATCCAGCAGCTGCTGCACGCGACCGAGATACTCAACGCACCGGTGAAGATAGAGGCCGCTGTGGAGAAGAAGGCGGTCAAACAGGGAGATCAGGAAGCGAAAACGGAGGACGATGCGCTGCTGCTGCTCGAGGAGAAACCGTTGCCGAACATCAGTTCAAACAGCAATGGCACCAGCTCAAGCCGCAACAGTGTCTCGAAAGCAGCGGTAGACATGGTTCCTGAGCAGAATGGTCTCGTGCGTATTGATGCTGAGCCAGCAGAGACAGTGAAGCGGTCGCGGAAAGCGTCAGCGGTAAACAAAGCGACGAATGGCAGCCAGCAACAGCTCGAAAATACAGACAACGGACAGATTATTGGCGAGATCCTGCCCGAATCCATTGCAAGCGCATCGAACAGTGACTCAGAGCAGATGCAGAGATCAGCACGGCCCGCGCGTCGGCAGGGCATGTGGTCCGTCCCGGCGTCCGTGGTCATCTCTGCAGTCAACCCACCAGCAACAGCAGACTCTGTCACACAAGTAGAACAAGCGAAGGCCAAACGGAAAAACTTAGCATCGGCTGCTGCTGTTGAGACCGCGGCACCAGCAAATCCAAGCGCAAGCGCGTCTGAGACCGTGGCAGTAGCTGCAGCAGGTACAAAACCACAGCCGCAACCGGCCCCTGTACTGAGCCAGCAGTATCCGCTTAATGGACCGTTCTCTAAAGGTCAGTTCGTGGAGGTAGCTGACAGAATGTGGATCGGCATCAACAAGCCCGGCGGCGCTGCACGGATCACAAACGTCAACGCCGGTGCGTCCGGCGTGCTGCGTGAACTGATTTGTGATAATTCTGCTCTTCACTCGCTCGCTAACAACTTGACTGTTGACTCGTCTCGTGTTTGTCTCTTCTCTGCAGACGGCACGTACAATGTCAAGTACCTTCTTGAGAGTCGCAGTGAGAGCAACATTCCCGGCTACTTCATCACCAAGCCCAGCGACGAGGTCGAAGCAGACGTGACGCCGGGCCGCGCCGTCAAGCAGCGCCAGCGCCGGGGCACCAAGCACGCGTTGGACAACACGCCGTCAAGTGAGGAGAAAACGCCGACGTCATCAGCGTCCGCGCGGTCGAAATCCGAAAGCAAAGGCAGCAAGGCTGCTGGGAAGCGCAAGCGGCCCGAGATGGTGTTCCTCTGCTCCGGTTACGACGAAAAGGGCACGAGAGAGATCGAGAAATGGTCGGAGACGCTTGACGCGGAGATCGTGGCGAGCTGGACGAATCGGGTGACGCATCTGATTGTCAAGTGCGTCGTTACCGAACAGAAGAGCAGTGACAGCGGTGGTAATAGTGGAGAGAAGAAGCCTGACACGACCGCAGATCGATCCGGGAACACGCCTGGGAAGCGAGAGCTGTTCAGCGATCTGCGGCCTGTGTCGCGCTGGGTGAAGATCCGGTCCATGAAGTACCTAAAGGCGCTCGTTGGCGGGAGATGGATCGTCAGCGAGGAGTGGCTTCAAGGTACAAACCGTTGTCTGTTGTGTTTGAAGCATTGCTATGTACTGACCTTTTGTGTGTTTGTTGATGTGATTATAGCATGTGCTGCACATGGCGGATACGTGAGTGAAGCTGATTTCGAAGCGGACGGGCACTTGAAAGGCAAAAACATCGACGACGCGGTGCGACGGTCGCGCAAGCGCCGCCAGGAGAACCTGCAGACGAGTCCCAACGGCGCGGACCCGGCGCACATCGGCACGAAGCTCTTTGAAGACTTTTGCTTCCACCTCGTGGGCGACTTTTTGCCGCCAATGCCCCCTCAGTCCGAGCTCGACACGCTCCTGAGCATTGGTGGCGGCAAGCGCATCCGCGCGCTTGGCGACATCGCCAAGGAGATGGCGAAGAAGGAGAACGCAAACCGGGAACTTGTGATTGTAAGCGACCGCATCAACCCCGTGGGGCTCCGCGACATCTCCAAGCAGCTGCGGGCGCTCCCGCAGATCAAGGCGCTCTCGACCGTCGCGATCGTCAACTACCAGTGGGTGCTCAACAGCATCAGCGAGGCCAAGCTGCGGCCCCTAAAGTGAACACGAGAACTAACACACGCACACACACAACCTAGGACTGCTGCTTCTGTTTATTTAATAAGAGTCCAATGATGATAGAGATAGATAACAAGATGGTCATGAACGCTCTTGCGTTGTTGCTGACGCTGCTGTAGACGCAGGAGCTGCGTCTGAGCTTGGTCTTGGACTCTTTCGGAAGCACTACGGTCACCACAGGCGTTGTACAACAATGTTAGAGAGACTCAAAATTGGTTCTTGGAGCATATGAGAGGCTTTTGAAGTGCGCAACAGTGTTCAGCTTACCACTATCAGCGGCTTGTCCTTGAGCACGACACCGTGGATCTTCTCGAGCGCTGCTGCTGCCAGAGAGACGCTCGGGTACTCGATGAACGCTTGGCACTTCATCCGGCCTTCCGTGAAATGCCGGATCTTGATCTCACTGCAGTTAGCAACAACACATCAGAGAAGAGGTAAGCTTCGCTGTTCTTTAATAGCAAGAAGGCTCACGAAACGTGCCGGCAAACGAACCTCAAGCCTCCAGGCACGACTGCGCCAAACACCGCGAGCAAGTCGCGCTCGCTGACGTCCTTGGCGAGGTTCTTGACGTAGAGCGTCGTCGAAGGCTCGCCCCGCTGGTAGTTTCTCATAAACTTCTCGTCTGCGAACGCTGAGTATGTTAGCAAGTACAAGGAGACAATGGTTATGCATTGACGCACACAATAGCGTGATATCATGAGCCATTACAGCATAGATGAACAGCCAACACACCTGACGGCTCGAGACGGCGAGAGTCCAGTTCGTTCACTGATAGAGTTGATGGGCGTAATGGTGTTACCGCAGTTCCTTCGGTCTGATCACCACTCTGCTTAAAGCTCTACGGACAGCACACACACATACAAACAGTGTGAGCCTTTCGTTGTGCTACAAACCAACAATTGGTGGAAGCACTGACCACGATGAGCGGCAGTGCCTCAAGAGCCACGCCGTGGATCTTGTCGAGCGCGTCAGCTGCGAGAGCTTCAGTGGGAAACGCGATCGTCGCACTTCTGGACGCCGGCGAGATCTCGATCTGGAGCTCGCTACATGATTAACCACCATGATCAACAAAGTCGCACAAGTCAGTTCTCAGTATCAATGACATGTTCTTCCCAATCACACAAGCTAGCAACGTACGAGAGCTCCATGTGCAGCGGCAAGACGTGGCCAAAGACGAACGCGAGGTCCTGTTCGTCCACCGACGCCGCCACGTTCTGCACGAGCAGCATACGCGACAGGGTGGCACCACGGTCGTACGTTGCCATCGCAGGGTACTGCTTCAGAACTGTCGTGACGTCACCACACAAGCATTCAATCGAGTCAGTCAGTCGCTCATGGACAATCACAACATCAGTAACCTAGTCACCAGTTACCTTCGAGCGGTAGCCGCTGTCGATTTAGCTCAGCCTCCGAGATGACGCCAGGACGCACCGAGCGATTGGCTTCCGAGCTTTTTTCGATATTCTCAAACGCTTTTGCGATCCCAGCGGTTGGAGCAGAGCGCTTCGCTCTGCTTGTGTGTACAGACACAACGGTCGTCGTCGCTGAGGGCTTTGGTACCGACACGGCTGATGCAGGCTGCTGGTCGTGTACTGCTGGCAGAACTGTGTCGGACGCGTCAGCAATATGGACCCTGTCTGTGTCATGAATGCGCTGCCTCTTGATGTCATGGATGTCCTCAGTTTGCTCAGATTGCACCAAACTGCCTTTATCACCGTCCTCCTCGTCCTCTTCGTCCTCCTCTTCTTCTACTGTGAAGTTGTTTGCAGCATGTCGCTGCGCGCCTGGGAACTTGCGTTTGAGGTAGAGACTCTGGCGCTGCACCTCAGCAGCCGCCGCCTTCTCCTCACGGTCCTTGGAGAAAATGCCTGGGATCGCGCGCTCTTCAAACGGCGGCGGCAGGTTCATTTTGTTCATCAGGTGGAGCACCTGCGTATAGAACTTTGGCAGCGCGATCAGCGCTAACGCCACAAGAACAACAACACAATGAGTCAATGAGCACTTTTTCAAGCATATACATTGCAAATGTGCTCACCATTGGCGATGTTCCTCACGATCGCCTCGTTCGCCTTTGGGTATTTGTACTCGAGCAGCGGTGACGGCGCAAAGTGCAGTCTACAAACACGCACACAGTCACAGCACGAAGCCCTCAGTACAACAATCATCCTATACACATCCACAGCAGTGACCACAGTGAATATACGACATACCCGAGATGCGGCGCCAGTGGTGCTGGCGCATAGTACGAGTGACTCGGAGCTCGTTGTGCAATTGGTTCCGCTGGCGGCAACGGCGGCGGCGGACCTTTCGGCAGCGGTGGTGGCGCCTCAAGCTTCACTTCTGTACTACGTGACGCACTCTCAGCATCCTGCGGCTGCTCTGATACTGTAGATGCATCGCCGATAAGCTCTGCACGGACGTGGTGTCCAGCGAGCTGCAGCTTGCTCAGTCGCGCGAGTGCGCTCGCTCTGTCCGCACTGGTGTGGAACGTAGCGATCGCGGTCTGAGGCGCGCGCTTGGCCTTCAGCGCCGCCGAAGCGTCCTTCAGCAGCTTCACGTCCGCTGCGCCGTAGTGGCCCAGCAGCGACGCGACAGCCTCGAACGAGAGTACGCCCGGGAGGTTCTTCACGCGCAGGCAGAGCAGCGCATCGTCGTCCTTTTTGAGCTGCTCAGGCATCTTGGGCTGTGTTTGGGCATTTTTGACAAGAATGGCGCATTCTGGTCAAATGTTTTGGACAAATATAACGATTTCCAACGTATGAAAACCACTGTCTAGATTTGAAAAACCACTAGGTGAAGTTTGTCATCAAAGGAGGTTCAGGATCCAGGAGGCGACTCGAGGCGAGCTCGCTTTTCCACTGCCAAGCGCTAAGTAGTGTTGTCAGAAGGGCTGACGGGGTCTTGAAGGTGGTCGGCACTTCGGTCGTAGAGTCAAAATCCATTGCGAAGGCATTCGCGTCGCGATGAACACGGTAGATGAACTCGGCGAGTGTGCTCGTTCCCTTCCGTCTCTTGTCGTCAGTCTTCAATTCGCAGCCTCCAGACAACACAAGACATTCAAGACGCTCCTGCAAGACGCTCCTGCAAGACGCTCCTGCAGGACACTCCGCAATAGGCGACTGTAAGAATGCACGTGCCAAGTCATCGTGAGCTCGAAGGGCACGAGCTACGCTGCGATCGCCAGAATGATCGGCATCCCGCCAAGCTTCGACAACATTCGCCCCGGTAACCCACGTGCCACTCATCGAAGCGCGCAGTTTGCACTCTCAGACAACGAGTGCGGACTTATTAGAGGCTGGTACGAGCGCTGGAACGTGGTCGAGTCCGAACCCATGACATTGAGCGGATCGGAGCGATGATCACAGAAAGGCTGCACAAGATCGAGCGCGAGATAACGGTCCGCCGAGCACTGGACCGTCGATCGTGTTCATGTTCACGCCGCATCAGAGCGCCGAGGCCAAGAAGCTGCTGGAGCTGACCACAGATCCATCATGAGCCTCGATCTGTGTCATCAGCTTCTCCAGTAACGAGGTACAGTGCGAGAGTTGCGCTCACAAAATGGCTACACTGATTTGTCATGTGATCGATTGTTCACTTGCTTATCTCTCTGTGTTACTGGTAGCTGTTCAACGCCATTTGTGCCTTGTCGGACACGATCAGAGTGCGCATCGTGGCTGACGAGGCCGAAGCCGCTAAATACGACCCAAAGATCAGCAGGGGAGAAGAGCTTCGCGAGCCTCGATGCCCACTACAGGAAGGAAGAAGGCGGTGATGAAGATGTGCGATGCAAGATCATCGACGACGCGTTCATATCTGGTCTAGCATTTTGCTGTTTGTCTGCTCTTCAATTTTCATCAAAAAGTCACAAATCTCTACGCTCAGAGAACCTTCACCCTTCGACGCTCTCGCTGTAGCCAAGCAGGCAGTGATCTCTCTCTACTGTGGTCTCTGACTGCTAATGCTCTTCCTGCATGTGCACAGAAATTTACAAGTGCCTGGTCACTTAGTCTAGCCCTGGAGCATCTCCTTGAGACGCTGCAGGACCTCGTACTGCTCGTCGAGCGAGAGCTTCGACACGATGTTCACCACCATGGCGACCGACGGCATCGGAGAGCTACGCACGAGTCACATGAGCCAAACATCAGCACAATAGATACACTTGCCTTCTCAAAACCCAGCTAAATCAATGGACGCACCGGATGAACGTGTTGTAGTACACGGACGTGAAGAGAGCCGTGATGAACTGGCAGTCCATGCGGTCCATGACGCCGCCGTGACCTGGGATGACCGAGTCAAAGTCCTTGAGGTTGTACGTGCGCTTGATGGCCGACGCGTAGAAGCCGCCGAACGGCGCGATCACGGACGCGAACGTGGCAAACCAGATCGAGTGGACCTAATGCACCGAGTCAATATGGATACAGTGAGCTACTACGGCTTTACACAGACAGCCAGGCAAATAGGCTTTCAGTATGAACCTGGATCGGCAGGTACTCGATGTGACTGCGGCCAATGTACTTGGCGATCGTCGCAGGAACAGTGTACACTTTCGGCAGGAAGACACCGCGCGTGGCGCACGTGAGGCTGTCAGGGATGAGCTGCAGGCTCTCGAGTGGGCAGATCATCCACTGGAACTTGGCGAGCCAGGCGCTGCAGAAGACCGCGAAGACGACCGTGCAGACGAAGGCGCCAATGAAGCCCTCCCAGGTCTTGTTGGGCGACAGGCGCAGGAACGGCGTCTTGATGAACTTGCGGCCGAAGAGCTTGCCACAGAAGAACGCGAAGCAGTCGTTGCACACGACGAGCGACACGGGGAACACGAACCAGAAGAGACCTGTACATGATAGAACAGTCATCAGTCAGCTAAGGCTCATAATAACTATAGCAGCCATTGCACGAGCTCAATGGACGCACCGTTGAAGATGTTGTTGAGAATGTACTTCATCTGGAACACGATCAGTCCGAGCGTGACGATAGTCCACGTGTACTGGCCCATTTGGTACTTGTAGTAGCCTGTGAAGTGAGACATGGATACATTGCATGAGCTTACGCACGCAACCTTGTTTCATTTAATTAGACGAAGAGAGAAAGAGAGCAGAAGTCGCACCTTTCTTGAGGCTGAGCACCGACATGACGAAGAGCACGGCGTACATGGTGAAGGAGATCCACGTGTGGTAGCGCAGGTAATGCACGACGGCCGGCGGCACGAAGCGGATCTTGCGGTTCTCGATGAACGCGCCGAATGAGTCGCCGTAGTTGAAGAAGAGCGCAACCGAGAACCAGCCCCACTAGCATTCGCACATACACATACAAGCGCTTGTTAGTCGCTTGCATACAGACACACAATGATTCATAAGGCAGCGAATGTCGCCAGGTCCCCTGCCTGTACGGAGCGGAACCACGGGATGCTCTTCTCAGCGGCAGCGCGGTAGCGCACGTTCACGAGCTCGCGGAAGAGCAGAGTCTGCAGGATCACAACCATGAGCCACGCGTAGAGGTGGCCGCCGTAGAGGATGAGCGCGAAGGCGCCTATCATGGCGAAGCCCACAACCACGCGCGTCATGAACTTGGAGAACGGCGTCGTGGCGGCCGCGGCGCTCTTGTCGGCACCGGACGATGGTGTGCGCGCCACGCGGCGCACACTGCCGCCATTGGTACTGCTGCTGGTTGGCGGGTCGGTGGCGTCCTTCTCGGGCGTCGAGCGGCGCTTCCGGGTCGTCGTCGAAGTGGGCGTCGACATGGCTGCGGCGGGCGGCAGGCGGAGAAGAAGAGAATGACGAAGGGGAAAATCGTTTGTGGTCTGTTTGAGCGAACTCGTGATGATTTCGACCGTTTGTACTGGATTCAGTATGGCTCAGTTTAAGACGAGCTGAATATTATTTCTTAAACAGTGAGTTCGACCGACCCATACTGAATCCAGTACAAACGATCGAACATCACGAGTTCGCTCAAATAGGCGAAAATCTCCAACATATTTTTTTGAATAAAACATTGAAACCGCTGCAAAAGACGTGGTCCACGCTATTTGTTATTTGTAAACAAATAGAGCGGGTAACATAAAATATCGGGTTACACGTTAGCTGTCTTCACACAAAGCAGGCGCTGTTTTTTGCGTACTTGTGTTATTTACAAAGATAATTGTGTCATTACGAAATACTTATCGATTTGTTCTCTGTAAATATTTAGTAATTTTTAAAACATTGCTGATCTTCGACAAACAGAACGAAAGTCGCCTCCAAGACGCCATGCGCGGGCGGTTGCTTACCGAGACTGAACGTCTGCGCTGGCTCAAGTTACGAGTTCGTGGCCACAGCTTTGAAGCTATCCATCTCGTGACCGGCATCCTGAAAAGCACGGTCGTCACCACGTTGGAACGGGGCCGCCCCATGAAGCCGAGAGGGCGCGTGAGGACGCTGGGCCGCGCCGACGCGAACGCCATCCGCGAATGGGTTGTCAAGTCAAAGGTGGAATCGAACTAGCCGCTGATTGTGAGCGAAGTTCTCCGTCTGCGAGGAAAGGTTGCGTGCGAGCAGGCGATCAAGCGCGCGCTCGTAAGTTCCAGCCGACGGCCGCGACCACCGAAATTACGGAGCTCATCTTCACCAAGGACGCGACGGCACGTGCGGCCGCGAGGAAGGCTTTAGTGGGATTGCTGAGGTCTGCGATCAGCAGTAGCGACATCTGCGTTTATATCATCTCGTCTTCAGCGGTAAGTCTGTGAGCTTTCGTCTGGGCTATCTCTACGTTATATTAACCATATGTTTTGCTGTTTATGTAGTTGTTCGAGCTCATCGTGGCGCTTAGCAAGAATGTGATCTGAGTCATCTCAGACGGCAAGGAGTCATCTCAATGGTACTCTAAAATCAAGGCGCAACGAAAGAGGTGAGTTTTATTCGTTTTGAGATTGATAAATATGTCTGGCTAACTTTGCCTTTGAACTTCTTGTAGGGCATAACGGTCAAGCCAGCTCCAAAGGCACCTGATAGCATGTTGCCACAAGGTAGAGTCCAGTCGTTGTTTGTTGTTATTTAGTGTATCTGATCCTTTCTTCTGTCCAGTTTTGCATGATTGATAGCAACATCCGAATCAGCGGGAGTCTCAACTGGAGTCACCGTGGTCTCTAAGACAACCACGAGAACCTGGATGTGCGCTACAAGAACGAGGACCTCAGCCACTCAATCTACCAGCAACTCTTCGTTTCCGACTGGAATACGTTGAAGTCTGTGAAGTTTGGGTAGTTCCCATTTATATATTTTCTGGAGGTTGTTGTTATTCGTTGTGTTCAATACGAGCTTTCATTTTGTTGTTGAAAGGTGCTTCGTCAACTTAGCATTGCATTTGGTCTTCACGTTGTGAGACCAAGCTCAAGAAGAAGCCATGGCGAATGAGAGCGCAGCGCAGAAGCGCGCGGAGCTGGCGCTGAATCTGGAGCTTATCACCAAGCAGCAGCAGGAGCGAGCTGACCGAGAGCAGCAGCAACAGGAGACGGCACACGTGCTCACGTCGCCCGAATGAAGCGTCGGCTACTTCGTCAGGTACGGTGCGTTCTCCTTCGCGGGCGCGTCGGTGATCACCATGTGGTCGTGCATCGCGCTCTGTCTCGACTTCTTCACGTAAAAGTACCGAAGTGAGCGCGTGGGCTTTGACTTCCGCGTCGTGAACATGTCGATGCTGCTCGTAATCAACCTGTACATGATGGTCGCGGGCCGACAGCTGCTACTCAAGCTGTGCATGAACGACTCACTTGCGTGCTACCTCGTGTGTGTTGCTGCGACCGCTCGCCAGCATCGCGCAGATACCCACCATGGTCGTGTACGCGGTCGCGCTGCTGGCGCTCGTCAGCTCGACGATCTCGTCGTCGATCATGCAGGCGAGCGTGTACGGCCTGGGTGATGTGTTCAGTGCTCGCCTGCTGGCTTTAATATTGGTGATGCATGTCAGTTTTGGGCGAGAAAGGAGATCTTCATGGTGTAAGCTTCTCGCAATGTGGCTCAGCTTGCATAGTATTGTATTGCATTCTGCATTCTCATGTACGAAGCCTCAACCATCAGCTCTTTGTAATCATTGTAATGAATTTCCTTTTGTATGCGTGCTAGCGACTTGTAGAGTGGAGGTACTCATAGGCTATGGAGTGCAACAGATGCCTTGATGAGCTCACTGGAACTCCGCGTTCTTCGGCACGAGCAGATTATTCATGAGCACACGCCGCTGCCCATGTTCTCGGTGGTAGTGTCTTCTACGAGCCGCAGATAAAATTTCCCACGCTGTTGTCGTACTTGATCGCCATGGTTGTTGCGCGTGTGCGGCGATCACAACTCGGTCGTCTGCTACACTTTTCTGTAGCGCTACATCGTTTACCTGCCTGAGACGCTGCTCTTGTCTAGAGCAGCAGCAGCAGCTCTATCGACAGCTCTATCAGCAGCTACAACAGCAGAAGTCAGTATTGATGGTGAAGACGCCGCTGCTCGCTAGCTCGAGACACTGCAAGCGCTAGTGGCGCTGCCAGGCGTGGGACGCTACCCGCGAGCTCGCATGGCCAGCAGATACTTGTCCAGCGCATTGGCCTCATGTCAAGCTGACAGGTCGAGACCTTCGCGAAGTGCCCCGTCCAAAACGGACATAACCAGGCCATTTACAGTCCTCCCTCCCATTATGTTACATCGTCGTCAACAAATACCCTTTCGAATTTGATTCAATCACTTTTACCATCACTCTGGAGTAAATGCACATTTAAACAAATCTGTTGAAACAAGTTGCACTTCATTCTGCGCTCCACGTTGAGTGCGAACGAGTTTGCAGTACTGCA
>JAADXK010000206.1:0-35030 GCA_023337805.1 Globisporangium barbulae
CCGAACAGTCTCATTCGACTGCTTTCGTGATTGACTATAAAACGAGGCCTTTTCTTTTCTGAATCGTGTTATTGGCCAATATATCCACAGAAGTAACCATTTTCACGTTTTATTGGCGCGCATAGTAGGCTCATTTAAAATTGCCAAGTTACTGGTGCCGAAAAATATTTATAAAGAAGTTTATATTGGAAATTCCAGTAAACCTATATTTACGGTAGCGGAGTTCTATTCAGTATGGGATTTCTGAACGATAAATTCCACTAAGTCTTATAAAAATTAGAGCCTGTTATGATACCGATAAACTTACGGCTGTACCGGTCCGTATCTTGGTTCTGATACTAAAGTACCAAGACCATTCATGATGCACTGAGTTGCGCTTTCATCTTGCCGTTTGTATGCAAGTGAAATTATTACGACTGCCACTTCAAAAGCCAAAAGGCCGCTTTTGCTTGAAGGCAGCTCTTTTCGTCATCCGAACCAGCAAGCAAACGCAAAGCAAAACAAAACAAAATGGGCGACACCATCAGCAGTAGCAGCAACGCGGCGATCGAAGCGCGCGCGGCGGCGCTGCTGCAGGACGCGGCCACGCGCTGGCTCGTGAAGGAGGAGCTCGCGTTCCTGCTGCAGCACCACGCGCGTCTGGGCGTGCCGATCCGGTGCCAGCTGCAGCTCCAGCCGCCGAGTACGTCTCTTTCTGTGACTGTCTGTCTCTTGGTGTAGCGTCGTGTGAGCGTGATGCACTGAGAAATGCAAAAGTGCGTGGAAAGAGACCAACTGTGTGGACGCATGTATGTGTGTATGGAC
The DNA here is from genome assembly GCA_023337805.1 of Globisporangium barbulae. NCBI lineage: Eukaryota > Oomycota > Peronosporomycetes > Pythiales > Pythiaceae > Globisporangium > Globisporangium barbulae. The sequence goes on from JAADXK010000206.1 coordinate 805, forward strand.
GATGTGCTGTTATTCTTGCTATGATGTGTAGGTGGACAGCTGCTGATGTACGACACGAGAGACGTGCCGGAGTTCAAGAAGGACGGCTGGCAGTGGCAGAAGCGCAAGGACCAGTCGGGGCGGGTGCGACTAACTGATCACGCAGTAGATTGCTGTATACTTTGGTGTCACTGTGAGTTTAACGTGGTGCTGTATTGGTGTGTGTGCACGTGTTGTAGATTCGCGAAGACCGCGCCAAGCTGGTGATCAATCGCGAAGTGATCGTGCTCGGCACGTACGTGCACTCGGCTGACATTGCGGTAAGTTTATCGATGTGTGCTTAATTATAAACGCAATGCGCCGTTGTGAGGCGACTTTTTATTGATGATACATTGTATGTGCGCGTACAATTGGTATTCTATCGATACGTGCTGCACAGAGTTTCCACAGACGAAGCTACGCGTTGCGAGATGCGAATCAGCATATCGTGCTCGTCCACTACTTTGACGAAAACAACAAAGTCAGTCATACGGCATCTAGCGACGTCACTAACAGCAGCCGGAATAGAGGAGCTGCATTAGCTTCCATGCCTTCAGCATCATCACAAGCGACTATAAAGGCAAATGGCGGCTCAACAACAACAACGACAGCAGCAACAGTGAAGAGTCTAAAGCGCGCTCTGCCTGCTTCAAGTAGCACCAAGGCGGCTCTCAACCCGGTCATTCCGCAGTTTTCGCTCAAACCAACAGAGCACAAAGGTCCTTCAACAGACATGGTGCCTGAAGAAAGCGTCGACGTGATCATGAACAGTGAGTGCTTGGCCATAGTGACTTATAATCTGTGGGCGCTGTGATATTTCCTGTTGTTACTCAACTCTTTTTGTTCACATCACAGATTGCTTTGAGATGGATTTCCTGCCGCAGACATCAAGGGTGGACGCAGATTACTCGTCGCGAGAGCTCGCAGACTTCGATCTTTTGAAGAGCGATGGGATGATCATGGGCGAGCTCTCGGAGTTTAGCGACGAGCTGCTGTATCCCGACGCTTCCCCATCGCCTACTACCAGATCAACCTCTCAAGCGACTTCCCATCACAGTTCAACTGCTGCCAGTGTAGCTGTCACTCCTGCTCTGATATCCGACTTCTCGCCTGACTGGGATTTCGCGGAAGGCGGAGCGAAGATCCTGATTTGTCTGGCGTCCCCGCTTCCTTACAGTGCGATTGGGAACCAATTGAGCAGCATCTTCGTCCAGTTTGGGATTCTCAATCGCGTGCCAGCGGAAAGAATCTCGGATACCGTCGTGCGATGCACAGGTGGGTTATTTACGGTAGCATAGGCTTGGTCTGATACACTGACTGGGTCCTGTTTATTTTGCCACGTTGCAGCACCACCGCTGAATAAGACTGGGAGCGTCGAGATCTACGTTTGCTGCAGCCAGCATCGGCTGCACCCCGAAAGCACCCCACTTTCCAGCAAGAAGATCTTCACCTACAAGAGTCATCACCACCAGTCCTCACCACCGCTTCCAGCAACGCGAACCAACGAGGACGCAACCAGTGAGCTTTTAGAGCAAAACAGGCTGAGCTTAGTTCCCGGGTCTGCGGCTGCACAAGAGAGTACTTCTGGAACCGGTGCTGGGAAGCGCGGTCGATCTCCCCGACGACTCGAAAAACGATTTTCGCCAGTAGATCACCAGCTTGACCGAAATCGGAATGCTCGCGCGTTTGAGACGTCGAATCTGTCGTCGTTTGTGGACACGGACCGTAAGTACTTGCTTGATTTATTGACGTTATCAAATCGCTGATCGTGATGCTCAATGGTAAATGCCTTATTGCAGTGGATGAGCGACAATGCAAGATTCGAGTGGTGGAGCGGCTTTCCGAGTTTCATCACGCGATCTGGACGACAGCGTCTCCAGCTGAGCTCCTCGGTGTCCCGAATGAGAGTTCGTTCCTGCCTAAGCCAGTCGACCTCAAGCTCGAACAGGCTGCAGACAAAGCTGGATCACCAAGATTGTCCACAACAATTACTGTCGGTGGTGCTGATGATTCCAGTGGTGGCCAAGAACCGTTGTCTGCGCATGACGAGCTCGCATCCGCTGACTCCACAACTGCGAGTCTTCTTGGCCTTGACGACTCGACCATCGAAACGCTGAGTGATCAAGACCTAGAGCAGCTCTCTGAGAAGCTTCTCGAGCGAGTCGTTCGCCAGCTTGTCACTGTCGCGCACACGAGCGAAGAGTTGCTAGAAGAGCTCAATTCGCTCGATGAGGCGGGGCTGAGTCTGCTGCACTACGTGAGCTTCTACAATTACTCGACGTTGGTGCCCCTGCTCCTCTCTCACGGCGCCCAGATCAACCAGCAAAGCACGCAGGGACAGTCTGCTCTCCACTTGGCAGCGGGGTGCGGTCACAAAGAGGTCGTTGAGGTGCTCATTCAGTCTGGGGCGGACATGTTCGCGCTTGATTTCGATGGCTTCACTCCAGCGGACCGAGCAGACAAGTCTGAGCACAGTGAGGTTGCTGCGCTCCTGCGACGGCTGATGGGATCCCAGGACGCTGAGAGCAACGGAGAGAGGAGAATGATGCGGGAGAGGAGTTCTTTCCAAGCTGCGGTAACGGACGATTTTGCCATGGATATCGACTTCGGTGGTGAGAATTTCGATACAATGGACGACTCGGGCGACGCGATGATCGAATTCGGTTCTCAGTCGAGCAACTACGACAGTCCAGGCGAATCGAGTGGTGGTGGCAAGTCGAAGAACTACGTACGTGGGCTTGGTGATGCGATGTTAGTCTGCTCGTGTGTGTGTCTGACGCTGAACATGTGTGTTGGAGCAGGTTGGAGAGAATCACGAACACAATCGGAAGCTGCTTCTCGGCGCATTTTCCACAATGAGCTTGCATGACAAGTGTGCTTTGTCGCTGAGTATCTCGCGAGATTCGAGCACGAATGGCAGCAAGCGACGTGGGAGCAGCATTGGCGACGACAGCTTTCTGGGATCAAGCAGTGGAGGTGGTGGTGGCTATGCCACGCCTGGGTCGCTCACTATGTCGCCGGCACCAGACAGCGACTTTGGTTCAGTCTATGAGGTGACTGAGAACGGCTCTCTGTGCGACTCGGACGTGAAAAGCGTGATCGCTGATGACGAGGAGAGTCTGACAAAGTTGGAGGCTGCGATGGAGCTCATGGGTCCGGAAGAGCGTCAGTGTCTCGAAGACGAAGTGAAGCTGCTACAGCACAACATTCGAGCCTGGTTGCTCAAGCGGAACTGCAAGAACATGCGCGAAACGACCAAGCGTCTGCACGAAGCGACAAAGAGCATCGAGGATCAACAGAAGCAGCAAGAGCAACAGCAAGAGGCGAAAGAGCGCGAGATCATGCAGCAGAACGAGCTCTCAGAACGCGAGCGCGCTGCAGTCACAGTGCAGGCGGCGACGCGCAGCATGCTTGCGCGCAAGAGCTTTCTGCAGACAAAAAACGTGACGATCAAAGTCCAGGCAGCGACGCGAGGCGTGCTTTGTCGCAAGAACTTTGCACGCATGAAGGCCCACGCGCTCGCGTCGCTCGTGATCCAGCGGAACGTGCGCGAGTGGTGGTACAAGCAGCCGGGGGCTTTCAAGACGGGGAGAGACGAGGAGATGGCTCCTGCTGCTATTGGAGATTTGAGACGACCTGCGTCGGCGTCGGAAGAGATCCACACCATCGTAGAAGAGTCGAAAGAAGACGAAGAAGAGCTCGGCAGGTAAGAACGACAGGCCTGTGCTAACGACATAGAGGATACGAACGAAGTGCAGACACCCCATTACTGGTATCTTCTGCATCACAAAGCGACTGGCGCGCTCTCATCTATTATCATCCGTCCATCGCCCGCCATGCTGCGACTTGACCTGCCTGTCGTTACTGCTGCGCTTGAGTGTCGTCCATCGCGCGCTCTCCTCCAAAGTCAACAGTCCGCTTACTCGGCGCCTTCGTCGGTGTATCGTCGGAAGCCCTCGATGGGCGGCGTCCAGGTCGCAAAGCCGCGCTCCTCTGGCACGGGCGAGAGGTCGAGCTCCATGGCCTCGTCCTGCAGGTGCGCCGGGAGCGCGTTGATGGCCTCCCACTTGAGGTCAATCTTGGTCTGGAGGTCGCGCTGGAAGTGGTTGTGTTCGATCGTCGACAGGATGTTGAAGCGGCGGCCGATCTCCTGGAAGCGCTGCTTGTCCTCCTCGGTCCACGGCTCACTTTATGATATCATACACACACGCAGGCAGGCATAGGAACGTCAGCACCACACACACATATACGCGGTATATACACAAGTCCACGCCATGCACGTACGCCTCTGGGTAGCGGCCCTTGATGTTGCGCAGCATGAGCTCAAAGTTGGCGTCCTCGCTGCCCTTCTTGCTGCCCTTCTTGCTCACGCTCTTCTTCTTCTTCTGTGCCGTGGCGAAGCCGCGCGCGGCCACCACCTGCTGCTGGTGCACGCCGACACTGACAGCGGCGGCGACAGGACGCGTCACCGCCGCCATGGACGCCGTGAGCTTCACGCTGCGCTGCAAGACACTCGCCATCTCTCTCGTTCCTCGATTCTTTACTTCTCGGTCGTAGTGCTGTCACAGCCAGTGACAACCTGCACGACCAAAGCTAGGTCCGCAAGAGGTCTGCTGAGTTAACCTTTTGTCAACTTAACGACCATACGTGCGCAAAATTAAGTGCGAAAAATTCGTTTCATTTGCGTTCAGTATGGTGTTGAAGAGTTTGCCTCAAATGTGCGCTCGCCCTTCAATACCATACTAAACGCAAGTGAAACAAAATTTGTACTTAGTGTCGGGGTACTGAAGTACCTCATTAAGATACGATTATCATTCTGGGAAGTCTGCTAAGTAGGATTATTATCCTAGGGTACAGGATCGTTTAGAGAAGCCTCAACGCGTTATCGGATGAATGGAGAATGTGCCTCGACCTCGATGCGTTGAAAGAGCTACAGATAAATCCACGCATCATTGGTATGGTGAAGGTGTCGTGAACCTGAAACCTCCTCTGGGTGATGTCCCTCTACGATGCATCGTCAAATTTGACATCAATTTATTTGCAAGCTAAGGCTGCCCAAGGCCACCTTCACCGTTTGCGTCACTCACTTTCGACCACTTTCAACCTCTGTGCTTTCAATCTGCCAAACGCTTCTGCTCTGGCACTTTGCTGCACCTCATCCTGGGTCTTGGTGCGCTTTCTTATGACGAAGGCGGTCGTGGAGCTCAGGTTTCGTAGACGGGAAGTCGGGAGACGTGACGACGCCAAGGAAATTCGCCTCTTGGAATGCAAACATGCGCTGCTGCTGGGGGTGCGGCAACGCAACTCCTGCCTCTCCGCCTTGCGACGGTGGTGGCAGCATACGCGGATGTGGACTGCCGCCTCCACCTGAAGGGAGAAAAGCTGTTGAGAGCGGCATGGCCGATGCAGCAAACGGAGGGGCAAAGTAGTACCTTGAGTTTGGCTGCGAGCTCGGACCGCCAACGCCTCCGTCGCGTGGTGGTGCGAATGGATACGGGACTCCCGGTGGGAAAAATGGCCCAAAGCCATTCCCAGTCTCAGCGCCAGGCGTGAAGTACCGCACCACCTCTTTCGGAGCTGTTCGCCAGAGTACCGACTCGTCCCAGGGGAGCACCAAGCCTGGGTGCACGACAACCTCGCACTGTCGCGTGAAGTCCCATCCGAGCATCGTCGATGTCGACGCGTACATCTGCTGCAGCTGCCACGCAAGCTCGGCGTCCTCTTCGCGCCTTCGTTGCTGTCTCTGCGGTGAAATGAGGTCGTCTGCAAAGTCATCGTCTGAGCTGTAGTCGAGACCATGATCGCCGTCACGGTAGTACTCGTCGTCCGAGATCGCGTCTTGGAACTGGACGTTCACGATGTACTTGTCCAACTTTCGTTTCCCCACGACTGAAGGAGGATCACTCAGTACATCTGGTAACTGTACTTCTTGCTGCGGCTGAAACACCGAAGCGTTCGGGTTGAGCGATGACGAAGCTCGCTGCTCCTTGGACTCTGTAGCCAGATCAAAAGCTTCGGTCGTGCAGCTGGTGTCATCCACCAGAGACGCTATTGCTGATGTTCCGTCCTCAGCCTCGTCAGAGGCGATATCGTCATCTGCAGCCATTTCTCCACCAATGTTCGTGTTGGAGCTGGCTGTGGTTGATTTACTCGCGTCTGGATCGTTCTCGTCATTGACTGCCTGCTCGTGCTCGTTGTCGTCAAACTCCTCTGGCTCCGGTTGGTCCTTTGCGTTGCTGTCATCTCGTCGAGCGGAACTGACGGTGTCTTTTTTCTTTTTCTTCTTCTTTTTGGATTTCTGACTCGACGAAGCGATGTGATTCGCATCTTTGCTCGTCGTATGATCTTTGCGCGTTGGCTTGGAGTCTTCCAACGAGACCTCCAGCAGGAGCTCCTCCATCTGAATCGTGGCTTCCTTTTCCAAGTGGTTCACGTAACTTTTGATAATAAGCTGCTCACGAAGAGCAGATTATACACATACACACGCATTGTTCAGAGTCAACAATCTGGACAGCAGCATAGACCGACGAACTCTGCATGCCAACGCACCTGCTCAACGAGCATCGCGATGAGGCGCTGGTAGTCTTCCCACGAGTTGATTACCTCACTTTCTGTCACAAAGAGATCGTAAAACTGCTTCTCGCCGAGCACGTGAATGGACGTCACAAACCCAAAGAGAACGTCGCCAACGAGTGTGAAGAGCCGATCAGGATCTTCTACGAGCTCGCTTTTCACAGTCAGTATGCCTACAGAATAACCACTTGTCAGTAAACATCTTTTGCAACCTTTTGGACAAGTGTATGTTCTCACCTGTGCCGAGGTCCATGAACTCCATCGCCTCGAGCAGCTCGTAGGTCTTCTCCGTTTGAGTATCAGCTAATGCAGCAAGAGCAGGTGGTGGCTTTGTCTCCAAGGCTGTGTGGCTTTTTAAAGTTGCTGCAGCTTCATTCGTCTCTGGCTGTACGCTGGATGGCGTCGCTGCTGCTGCCACAGTTGTTGCAGTCGACTGTGATGTCGTTACGCTTTTTGCCACGGTCGTTTGCTTCAGCGGAGTCTTAAGATGTCGTTGCATTAGTCCCACGCAGAGCAGGCTCAGGTTCAGCTTGTAGAGCTGCTTGACGAGATCTGGATCGTCGATAAACAGGATCTGCTGGCGCTCATTCGCGCTGAGCTGCTCCCAGTATTTCCGGATCCGCGGCGCGACAAAAGATCTTTCGTCTACATATCGATTCTGTGCCTGCGACGGTATCGCCGTCCAATTTGCATTACTGCCGCTCCCAGTGTAAATGTTCGAGGGTTTGGAGCGCTTCCGGGATCGCGCTTGTGTCAATGCGCCGCCGTGCAGCTGCAGCCGCCAGCTCGCACTGTCGTTCACGCTGATCTCCGTGCGCACTGCCAGGTAGTTCTTCCATATCGGCGCTGCCAGCCGCACAACGACATTCGTCACAGTAAGCAAACCGCGCTCTCAAACTGCAATTGCACGACGACGAGCAGCTACGCAATCATCGCCGCCAGGGAGCAGTGACTGGCACAGCGACGCCAGTCGCTGCAGCACATCATGACACGCACATGTGTATCTGCAGCATCGTGCGCATCTCACCTTCGATCGCAGTCGCGGGCTTCTTGGTCGCCGTCGCGCTCGCTGAGGTACTGCGCGCTGTTCTCGCCGTCATGCTCGCTCTGTTTTTCTCAAATGGACTCGTTGCCATTCACACCCACTGCACCTTTTCGGGTGTTTTAACAAAAATTGACTTCCAGGGACTATATTCTAGATTTTGACCTCAAATGACTTCCATGTAGGAAGTTGCCCTTTCGCCTGTCGGTGTTTTCACTGCACTCGAGAGAACGAGATGGCGGACATCCAGCACCGGCGCGTCGCGCAGAAGCTCAAGGAGGCGTGCGAGGAGACGGCGCAGCAGGCGATCGCCGCCACGACCGCGAGCGGACAGGCTTCGCGTGTGCACCACAAGAACCGCAAATTTGCGAGTCGCAAGGACGCCATGGCCGCCAAGGTGAGTGAGGCTTGAATGCGATGGTGCTGCTCTTCCGCCCGCATTCATTTGCATGCGTTGTGTATGCGCGTGAGTACGTGTGAAGAACGCCCGTATGCGCATAACGATACGAAGAATACTGACGCTGTTGTTGTTCTGTGTGTTAATATTATTGTGGGAAGATTGCGGCTGCGAAGGCAAAGCGCGAGGAGAAAGAAGCGTCGTGAGCAGTCGGACTAGCTTGCGAAGGCGACGAAGCGTATGTACGTATACGTGCAATGGACACATGGGTGTTGTACTGGGTAAATAGAAGTATATTAGTAATCGGGGAGAGTGACGGGTGTTTGGCATTATTAAGTAGCAACGCGCATAACGAGGCTCTGCAGGTTGGTTACCCGACTTCTTTCACCTTCGTTGCTGTGTTCGTGCGGTAGTATTGCGTGCATTCTTCCTTGTGTGGTCAATCATTCGCTGCGAACATGGTTCCTCCGTCTTTGATTACCCTCCGGTGTACTGTAGTCGTCGCGTGAAGAGGCTGTGAATGGTGATGACAAAGTGTGGTGGCGTCGTCAGAGCTTGCTGCTGCTTTGAAGTTGGCGCAAGAGTTCGTGGCGTTGTGAGTTCAAGACGAGCAATTTCTTCACCAACCCGAGGCAGAGCAAACGACATGACACAGGCGCTAGATGCTAACGCTGCTTCATCGATTCAGTTCGGCCGCATCGAAGTAACTACAAAAGGTAATTGACTCACGCCTGGGCTTCAGCTGCATGCGAAAAGCTCTCGGCAGGTAGGAATATCATGCGTCGAATTTGTACATGACGTTTACGCAGTGATCGCGATTTTTCAAGAACTAATGCATCTTTACCAGCTGTATCAGGCAGTATTTCTGGAAGGTCAGTGCAAACGAAAGTGTCCTGATCTGAGCGACATAGTTGGACGAGCGAGCGCAAAACGCTTGAAGCCTGCGCAGAAAGATTTTAAAGCGTCGCTTTTGCATCTTCACCTCGCATTCGCATTTCAAAGCAAGCATGGAGGGTGAACACGCGCCGCAATCCAGGCGCATGCTAACGGAGGACCAGATTGATGCGGCTGGGGCAATGGTTGTGCGTCAGCGTCTCTCCATTGCGAAGGCAGCTAATCGTGTTGGCTTTCTCGTCCAGCTGTAACACGGCAGCTTCAAAGCCGTAGGATGCTTCGGACTTTGGCCAGCGCAATCATTGATATAGACCGCCACCCGCAGCACCAACGACGTCCAGCGGCAGATCCTAAGCCACGAGCTTCAGCCGCGGCAAGTTCAACCGCAGCTGCTCGCTGGCCAGACTTTCCAACCACAGCAGCAGCATCGCCACGAGCACTAGCTCCATCAGCTTACGCACCAACTCCAGTAGCACCAACAAGGCCAATTTCTGCTGCATCTGCTATCGTTTGAAGGCCAGCGTGTGCAGCAGGAGCAGCAATCTTGGACTCACCAACGGAAGCAGCACCTTCAGAACGTGTTGTAACAGCACGTGACTATGCAAAATGTTTGGTCCTTGCTCGAACGGAGCGAAGACCCGCGACCGAGCGTGACGCCTTCAGGCTCAAAGCGAGTGACCGAGAGCTCATAGTAATCCAGAGGCTGCGTGAGGCGACTGAGGTACTTCCTGCTAGAAGACTGGCCATTGCTGAATTACAAGACCACCAGCAGTCTGTCGCGCAACGACGCAATGAGGAATTAAGTCTTCGAACACACCACCAAAACCTCGAGGAGGAGGTGATTCTGCACCAAGCCAGCCGACTCATTGAGTACCAGCGGGAGACACGAGAACTTGCCGTGAGTGAACAAGTGGTGAGAGAGGCTGGCGGTATCCCTCCTCCTCTACGACCTAGAGATGGATGGGGCGAGGTTCTTCGGTTTCCTGATCTGGCCTGCCGCACGCGTAAACAGAACTGCCGTTGCAGCAGAGATCACTCTTTGCAATCCTCGTTTGAGGCTCTACTCAGATACCTCAGAAACACCAGAACCAGCTTGGACATATGTATGCATATCATTGCGTGTCCAGAGGTGAGTTCCTGATCATCTGATGCTGATGTGAGACTCACAATCATCAACTATTCTGATCATGTTGTTTTTTCTGTTTAGATTTACGAAGTTCTGAAAGAAGTGCACACGCGGATCGGTGCACGTCTTCGAATCATTACGATCAGCGCTACGGCCGGAAATAGAGAGAACAAGGTGCCGCAACTTCTCCAAGAGTGTGTCGACGTTCGCGTCTCTACCAGCTACCTGCATCACAAGGTATTAAGTGCTTTGGACGTCTTGCTTATTTGTTAGAGAGTAAAGTCTGATCTTGCCTGTGTCAGTTCGCTATCATTGATGGACAGATACTACTCCAGGGATCATATAACTACTCGAGTCGAGCTCACGCTACGAACGGCGAGGACATCCTAGTTCACCACGCAGGCGAGTTCGTCCCGGTCTTCCAAGATACGTTTGAAGAAATTACCACAGCAAACCCAGTCTCAAATACGATGAATGGATCCGTTGTGCTCCCGATCGGCAACGTTCCAGTTGGCATCCAACTACTCCGCAGACGAAATCGAGATAAGCTGCCCCGATGGTAGCGCGCGTGCGTGGACGCAGCGCCGCACCGACCGGGCAGAGCTCGATGAAACTGAGCGACCAGCCGGCGTACATCAGGCCGGAGTACGTCACGAGCAGCAGGAAGTTCGCATCGTGGCTGCCCAGGCGGTACGTGTTGCCGCTCAGCTCACTCGTCGTGAAGCCCGTGGCCAGCCTGATCAGTGACGATCCGACGACTGGATTCAGGCCTTCACTGTCAAGTTCCGCTGCACCTCATCAAGACGATTTGGTGAAGTAGTCGCAAAAGTTCCCAACGTGTCTGCTCGATCTCGCGCTTTTCGTCATCCTGGTCGTGCGCAGTTTGTGAACGGTGTGGTTGGCTCTGCTGAGCATTCACCCGAACGCTACGATCAGCCGCATCATGGGCACCGAGCAATACGACGACGTTACGTTCCGACTACTGATTTGCGCTCGTGGTAGCTGCGTACCTCTACATCACCGTGAAGTTGGCGCTATGGAGAAAGCAGAAAGGCTTTCAGGAATCTGCAAGACGCGTGCAGTCATCTCGGCTCGGTCATAACCAGCTTCCGCGTCTCCGTCGCGAAACTCGCAGATGACCAAACGCGGACGGCTGTGACGTAGAGCGCAGCGCGGCCTTGACAACGGAGGCGAGTCGAAGCCAGCAGTTCATCGTGGACGTCTGCTGCTGATCCGATGTCTGAGTGTGCTTTTAAGTATGGGTTGTTCTTCTAACATGGTTCTCCTAAACTGTGCCGTGATCCAGAACGTGGTGATCAAGGTTGGCGAGCTCGTGCTTCAAATTGCTCTCCTCGTGCAATGTCTTGAGAACAGTTACCCTGTGAGACTGCTATATCTGCTCACTGCCATCGTCTGTCTCGACTAGTTCTTGTGCGCGTCGATGATGTGTCTGTGGCGATTCCCGTCGAATTTGTTGCAAGTGCTGATCAACTGCTTGTGAGTCTTGCTCTCTTCTTTACAATGCAAGTAAGTCTCTGAAAACTGGTCGTACCTTCGCGCTGATCCATCCTTATGCGGCGTAAGTTTGCATTCCTGATCGCGGTCGTCTACATATGCGTACTTGCTTGAAGTGTGTGCGGTACTCGCGCTTGATTCAGCCTTGCTAACACAATTCGATCCTGATAAATATCGCTTGCTGGTCTATACGCGCACGGAAAGCTTACCGTCCTGATTCAAAGAGTTCACGGCGCTCGAGTGCCTGTGAATGACGTACAGCTAGCCATTGTAGCTTTGTAGCCAATTGCAGACCACTGATTTCGTTGGCTCTTTTCTCTTCTTCCCTCCATCTTGGTGTATTGAAGAGACTGTCAGCATTCCATCCTTCATCTCACCTCGACGATCTCTTTGACGACATGAGATCGCTCATGTTCATCCACTTCGCCGTTTACCGCGCCCTCCACCGGATTCCGAGCTTTGACGGCCTCGTGAACCTGCGGTTGCTCACGCTTGAGGTATTAGGAGAGCTACCAGACTCACTAGCCTCCCCAAGCTCGAGCGGCTCGATTTCACCATGATGAACAATCTCGTCGGCGTGCCAGATCTAGCTCCAGTTCTCCCGAGGTTGCTCGGTTCCGTGATCGCGTATCGATGCCTATCGTGCTGCTGCAATGGGTTTCTCGGGACCAAGTGCGACCTGAGCAGGCCGTCATGCACGCTGCCTCCCGAATGGAATTTCCCTGCACCGACTTGCGTACCGGTGAATCGCACCGACAAGATCGCGACCGAAACCACAAGAGCTGCATTTAGCCGGTTCCGATGTCCGTGTGCTTGGATGCGGTTGAAGATCCCGAGTGGCTTAACACCGGCATCTACGACGACGTGGAGACATATGATGGTACGCTGTATTGCCAGCGCCTCACGTCCAGGAATGTCACAGACATGCGCTGCAGTCCGCGCATGATGCCGGTTTTGTGCGGCGTGAACCCCCTCTCGGTCGCAATGCACAGGTGGCAGATTGCAGAGAAAGTCGGTAAGCCGTGTGACCCAGACCACGAGCACTGGCTCGGCTGCGAGGCTGCGCCGACTAGGTGAATGTGAGGCGGTCAGCGTAGTGGTGGTATTGTGGTAAGTATCAATCTCCAGTCTGTGGCATCGAGCGTTCTTCGTGCAGTGAGAGCAAGCAAGGCCGGTACGCACACACCCAGCGAGGAGCATGGTGCGCTGCTGCACTGTCTGTCGAGCCAAGATCTGTTTTTGCATCTCTTGAGCTCCGTTTGCCAGGGTGGCTTCTTTGCATGAACACACCTCTGGTGTTGAACGGTAGCTCATCGCCGCGTGTGTGGCTTGTCACAGCGAAGGCGGCTTCTTCAAGCTTCGCTAGAAGAACCGTGAGTGAAACTCCCATCGGTCAGCCTTTCTGATCCAGAGCACCGCCGCGACGCTTGCGACCGTCAAGGTGACGCCCAGCTGCCGCATGCCGCTCGCAGCGTAATGACGACTCGAGGCACTCTGGCGGCGCTGCTCACGAAGAACTGGATCATCAAGAAGCGCCACCCGTTTGCGGCGCTAAGCGAAGTGCTCAATCCGCTGCTGTGTATCCTGCTCTTCGCGGCGCTCAAGACCCTGGACCAGGACCTCGACGTGCCCTCGGGCTGGGCCACTGCGACGAAGAATGAGTCGGCACCGCTCTCGCAAGGCTCAAACTGGAACCTGTTTGCGAAACAAGACTTGCTCGCGTCGTTCTTGAACGCCACCAATTCGAACAACATCAGCAGCTCAAGCCTGGACTTGAATGGTAGCTCGCTCGGTGTCCAGATGGGGTGGACCTCAGCGCTCTCGCTCGCATCGGGGCTCGTGGTGCCAAAGTTCTACTTTACAGAGACGACGATGCCCGGATTGCTGCTCAATCTGGCGCTCCAGTCCATTGCAGAGGGTGACCACTTGGAAGAACTCGATGACCTGGACATGCTCAGCTGCTTCCTCAAGTTCGTCATGCTGGGCTACACGAGCGTGAGCGAGACTTCGCTGTACTCCGTACCGCTCGAGTGCCGCAACAAGGTCGTACCTTACAAGATCGCGATCACACCGGACACGATTTACACGCGCAAATACTTTGCCGCGCTCCTGGACACGTGGTACCCTCGCTTGCCGCTGATCAAACCCGTCGCGGGCATCTCGGCGCTCCAGATCGCGTCGTTCAAGGACTCGCGCGTGTTCTTTGACAATGAGAGCGCGCTCGAGACTTACATCACGAACGAGAGCTACGGTCTCGACCTCGCGCACCCAAAGATCTACGCGGCGATCGCGTTCCACGAGTTCCCGCAGCAGAGTAGCGACATCGGTGACCTCCGTGGCCACGACATCGAGTACTCGCTGCGGCTCAACTCGACGTACACGGACATGAATTTTCCTGGGAGCGTGCCTCGCACGATTGGCCGCCAGTTCAACGTGCAGAAGCTCAACAAGGAGGTGAAGCCCATGCCGACGCTTTGCTACACGACTCGTGGGTTCATGACGCTGCAGACCACCGTCTCGCGGTTTCTGAACTGCCTTCCGACATGGGATTCTAAAACAAAGACCACGAATGGCACGTGTCAGATCGCCGAGTCGACTGCGAAAGAAGATCCAGAGTTCGACAGTCGGCTACTGCGCCAGCTCAAGGACGATCTGATCCTGGGCTCGGTACTAAAGGCGCTCGAGGGTGTTCGTGAAGCGGTCTTGTCCAGTAGCAGCTCATTGAGTGAGACTCTGTCGCTCTTTATGGGGCCGATTAAGGACCTGTCCATCTCGGTCGACGATATCCCAGCGGCTACAAAGCAGCAGCTCTTGCAGTCGCTCCGGCAAGCGCCTCAGGCGTTCCACGGCGCCGCGACGTTCATGAGTCCGATCCGGGGCTTCCACTACGCGGGCTTCTTTGACAAGATCCTCGTCGTCTTCCCCGTCGGCTTCATCCTCTCGTACCTCTATAGCGTCTCGCGCGTGGTCGTGGCCCTGCTCATGGAGAAGGAGACGCGCTCACGGGAGCTCATGCGCATCCTGGGCGTGCAGGAGACCCACATCCTCTTCGCTTGGTTTGTTACGTACCTTCAGTTGCTGGTCGTAGCTTCCCTTCTCCAGACGCTCGGTGCTCGCGCGCTGCTGTTCCCGAACTCGGACTTTGGACTGCTATTTGGGTTCTTCTTCTCGTTCGCGCTCAGCAGCTTTGGGTACGGCTTCCTGGTCAGCAGTCTGTTCTCACGGGCGCGTGCTGGGTCGTTCGTGGGCATGGGTATCTTCTTCATGATGTTCTTTGCGTCCTTTGGGTTTAGCAAGAGCTCGGGCGAGCTGCAGCGCACCTGGGCGTGCCTGCTATCCCCCGTGGCGCTCGCTCAGGGGATCAACATCATCACCCAGGTCGAGGCTGTCGGCGTGGGCATCAACACCGTGAACGCGAGTGAACTGGTCGATGGCTTCCGTTTTGTGAACGCGATCTGGATGCAGGTACTCGACTTCTTCGTGTACGTCCTCGTTGGTCTCTACTTTGAGCGCGTGACGCCGCGGGAGTTTGGCGTCGCGGACAAGTGGTACTTTTGCCTCACGAGAGCTCACTGGCAGCGTGTTCTCAGGAGCTCAAGGAGTACGATGACGATGACGCAGTACAGCACAGGTGATTCAAGCACGGAGGCCGCAGCCCAAGGCAGTTGTGAGCCTGTGAGCAGCGAAATGAAGCAGCAGGAGAACGACGGACGCGCAGTCGTGATCCGCAACTTACACAAAGAGTTTGACGTCCCAGGGGGCAAGAAAGTCGCGGTCAAGAGGCTGAGTCTGTCATTCTACGAAGGACAGGTCACGTGTCTGCTTGGCCACAACGGCGCGGGCAAGACGACGCTCATGTCGATGCTTACGGGGATGGTACTTCCGTCCAGTGGCGACGCCTGGATCCGCGGACACTCGGTCGCACACGACATGCCCGCGGTGCGCAAGTCGCTCGGCTACTGTCCGCAGTACAGCGTGCTGTACCCGGAGTTGACTGTCGAGGAGCACTTGCTCTTCTACGGCCGCGTGAAAGGCCTGCAGGATGCTACAACTCTGTTACTGGAGGTCAACAAGAAGATCGACGAGGTCGGGCTCGCGGAAAAACGGCACGTGCGCTCCCATGCGCTCTCTGGCGGCATGAAGCGCAAGTTGTCGCTCGCGATTGCGTTCCTGGGCGAGAGCTGCGTCGTGTTTCTCGACGAGCCGACCTCGGGGATGGACCCGTACAGCCGGCGCAGCACGTGGGAGCTGATCCAGAGCAACCGCCGTTCAAGAGTACTGATCCTCACGACGCACTTCATGGACGAGGCCGACATTTTGGGCGACCGCATTGCAATCATGGCCGAGGGCGAGCTCAAGTGCGTTGGATCGTCTCTGTTTCTCAAGAACCGATTCGGCGTAGGCTATCGCTTGAGCTTTGTCCAAGTGCAGAGGGCCACCAGTGTACAAGACAATCAGTCCAGGTCGTCAGCTGAAGCCAATGTGTTGCAGGATCTGAT
This sequence comes from Globisporangium barbulae, assembly GCA_023337805.1. NCBI lineage: Eukaryota > Oomycota > Peronosporomycetes > Pythiales > Pythiaceae > Globisporangium > Globisporangium barbulae. The sequence continues at coordinate 16,869 of JAADXK010000206.1, forward strand.
TCTGCAGCACGTCCCTGAGGCGCGTGCCGACACGGATGTTGGGACAGAGCTGACGTTCCAGCTGCCGTTCGAGTGCGCATCCCAGTTCCCAGCGCTCTTTGAGGAGATTGAGGCCAAGCAACAGGCGCTCGGCATTCTCTCGTTCGCGATCTCCGTCACGACACTCGAAGAGATCTTTCTGCGCGTCGCAGAGGGCAAGCAGCCTGGACATCCGAGTACTCCTGGTAATACAGGACTGGCACCTAGCACCTCAGAGATTTTGAATATGCAAGTCCCATATGGGAGCGATGGCAGCGAGACACAAAGCCACCATCACCGCCAAAGCCTTGGCTCTCGGTCGTCACTTCGCTGGTTCTTCATCCAGATCGCGGCATTACTGCGCAAGCGTATACTGAGCGCAAGGCGGGATCGGAGCATGCTCTTTTTCAGCACGATCCTGCCGATCGTGATCGTGTTCGTCGGGCTCTCGGCACTCAAAGTGAGCTTGTTCATCCGGAACGACCCCAAAATGATGCTCACGACCGAGTCGCAGTACGACCTCGGGGCTGAGACCCCAGTCCCGTACGGCTGTACTGGGAGTTCTTCGACGGATCCATGGTACGCAGCGATCGTGCAGCCGCAGTATTTCTCAGGTGGGGCACCGTATGCGCTGCAGCTCGAGCCAATCGTGTATGCGTCGTCGACGAGCCCGACCGTGTTCAACGTGACCTACACCGATCCGTCGATCGAGTCGAACGACACGACGGGTTTCTGTCTGCGCTTTGGCGAGTTGGCGTTCGCAAAAGGCTACGGTCATGACTCGAGTACGCTTCAAGCCCAGATGACCCCACTTGAAGGCCAGAATGGCGGCTTTGTGCTTCATGGCTCTGAGAAGAAGCAGGTTCTCGGGTACAACGTGATGGTGAACTCGTCGTCCATCCACGGAGGACCAGTGTACAAGGCCATGGTGGACGAGGCGATCCATCGCTTCCTGCTGTCCAGTCAATCTCTTGGTGGTACGAACAGCTCTGCGGTGACCAACAGAGCCCTCCCGACAGTGCGCGTGGCGACGCACCCGTTCCCGCTCTCGTTCAAGACGCGGTCGATTTTCAACTCGTTCCTGAGTCTACCGGCCGTGATCTTTGTCGTGATCGCATTCACGTTCATCCCGGCGTCCATGATGCCGTTCCTCGTCAAGGAGAAGCAGGACGAGCAGAACGCCAAGCACCAGCAGCTGCTCTCGGGCGTCTCGCTCGCCGCCTACTGGCTCGTCAACTTTGTATTTGACATCGTTTTGTACCTAGTGCCCATGGGCGCCGCCATCCTGCTGCTGAGATCGTACGGGATCACGTCGTCTCTGAGTAGCAGCAGCGGTAATGCGTCGAAAGACATCGGCGCCACATCAGTGTGCCAGGGCTGCACGCGTGACGTGCCCGAGGCTGTGCTCACCCTCTTCTTCCTGTTTGGTGGCGCCATCGTGCCGTGGACGTACCTGATGTCGCACATCATGAGGGACCCGGGCGCGTGCCTGCTGTACACGGTCATGCTCAACTTTTTTCTGGGTCTACTGCTGCTGATCACGAGTAATTCGCTCGACTTGCTCACGTCCACGCAGGCTGCGAACCAGGTGCTGATCTACCTCTGGCGCTGCTCGCCGCTCTTCTCACTGGGGAACGGCCTCTTGCGCGTGATCGTGGCCGACATTGGAGCGCTCTACGGCCTCTCGCGGGTCGCCAAGAGCGCGTTCTCGCCCGAGATCGCAGGCAACGAGATCGCGTACCTCGCTGTCGAGTGTCCGATCTTCTTCTTGCTCGCGCTCGTGGTCGACTGGATCCAGACTGGAGACGTCAGTGTGAACACTGGCGATCAAGGCTTCTCAGCAAGCAGCTTGTTGAGCCATGTGCGCCAGTTTGTGCAGCGCTGCAACACTCGCGTGAATGTCAAGCTGCATGCGCAAGAGCGCACTCAGCTCGTCGATACCGACGACGAGGACGTCAAAGCTGAGGCTCACAGGGTTATCCGAGCCTCAACGCAAGAGCTCAGTCACTCAATGCAACCAGATAGAGACGAGGTCGTGCAGCTGCTGAACCTCCAAAAGACGTACCCGAACGGCAAGAGAGCGATCTCGAACCTCTCGTTCGGTCTCACACGCGGCGACTGCTTTGGCTTTTTGGGCATCAACGGCGCGGGCAAGACGACAACGATGAAGATCCTCACGGGCGACATCCGCCCGTCCTCTGGCTCAGCAAAGCTCAACGGCCTCGACATTCTCACGCAACGCGCCAAAGTACGACAATGCGTGGGCTACTGTCCGCAGTTTGACGCGCTCCTGGAGCTGCTCACTGTACGAGAACACCTGGAGCTCTACGGACGGCTCAAGGGCTTTGGCACCAAGTCTTTGCGCAAAGAAGTCGACCGATTGCTGTGCAAGCTCCAGCTGCAGGTGTTCGAGGGCAAACTCGCTGGCAGCCTGAGTGGCGGCAACAAGCGCAAGCTCTCGGTCGCGATCGCCATGCTCGGTGGACCCGACCTGCTCTTCCTTGACGAGCCGTCCACGGGCATGGACCCACACGCGCGGCGCTTCATGTGGGACGTGATCCTCCAGGTCTCAGTCCAGTCCAAGCAGACGACCGTGATGCTCACGACGCACTCGATGGAAGAGTGCGAGGCGCTATGCAACAAAGCCGCGATCATGGTCGGCGGCAGGCTGCGCTGCTTTGGCAGCATCCCACACTTGAAGGCGCGCTTTGGCGACGGCTTCCTGTTCGAGTGTAAACTGAACTCGCCGAGCCAGAAGGACACCTTGCGGCTGTGTGAGAGGCTATCAGCGTCGTCAAATAGCAGCATTACATGTGGTATTACAGCCGCACAACTTCCGGGTCTGTGCGCTGCCCTGGGAAAGCCCGAGCGCGTCGACTGGATCACTGGCGCAAGCGCGAGTCAGCACCCGACGGGCTCGTTCCTGCAGCTCCAGCTGCTTTGCAAAGACAAGGGAGGTGGTGGCGCACTGGATGCGAAAGAGTTTTGCGGCTGGTGGCTGCTGGAAGACCGCGTAGAGATGCTCACTGAGTATCTAACCACGCATTTTGGCGTAGAGAACACTGCGTTACTGGAACGCCAGGCGGACTTTGTGCGCTTCAAGTTCACGAACAAGCAGCAAGTCTCAGAGCCAAGCCAGGCTTCAGCACCACATGGAGCACATCAGAGCGGTACTGACAGCAGTCAAACGATCATGAACAATTTCAGGCTGTCGCGCATGTTTGAGCTCGTTGAACAGGAGAAGATGCGGCTGTTTGTGCAGGAGTACAGCATCTCGCAGACGAGTCTCGAGCAGATCTTCAACTCGTTCGCGCGGCAGCAGCAGGAAGAGACGCACGTCGCCAACGGACTTCTTGTGGAGTAACCGAAGTCTAAAAGGCTCAGTATATGACTGCATTCGCATTAGAACTTCAGTGCGTGTACCCACAATCTCACAGCTCGCTACTGCTGCAAGTGCAGCACTTTCCCGTTGCTTGCGAGTCCAAAGTGCTTCATCTGCCGTTCGGCGCGCTGCAGCTTGCTCGCCATCTTCTTCTCCTGCCAGGCGCGGCGCTCAGCGCTCTCGAAGTTGTTCACCTGCCACGCGATTCCCGGCACGTGGACCACTTTCGCGGCGCTTGAAGAAGGGAAGAGCTGCTGGTAGAGCGCAATGGTCGACACCTCTTCGACGCCCGCGCACGAGCAGGTCGCGTCGATCTTGAGGCCGTCACCGATGAGCGGGAAGCCAACCATGGCCAGGCGAGCGAGGTCCCAGAGCGCCAGCGTGTTCCAGGGCGTCGTGAGCCCATTGAGCTTCAGCGAAGCGCCTGTCTCTGTGTCGCTGCTGTTTGGTTGGAACGCATGACCTGGGAGCGCAGCGCCGACCACGAGGTCCTCTCCGGCCTTGAAATGCGTCTGCAGGAAGTGGACGCCCATAGCATCTACATCGACCTCGAGCGACTGCAATAGCAGCAGTGATGCGTTCTGGAACTTTGTAGCGGCGGTCGAGATGATCGCGTTCAGCGCCGGCACGAAGCTCCCCCAGTGCAGCATCGGGATGATCTCGACGCGCACGACTCTGTGGGCATCGCCAGTGGCAGCGTCAGGCGCATTCAGACCGTTGCGGGTCTCGCTCTGCAGGCGCGTGAGAAACTCGCGCACGGACGCAACGAATTCGCTCTCATCTGTGGATGATGATGATGAGAGCGCTTGTTGTGGGAGCCCCACGGCGATGAGGATGCCGTCGGCGTACGTGGCCGCGCGCGCGCAGAACGCATGTACCTGGAGCAACACTGTCTCTATATCGATGTGCTGGTGCTGCGCGTGGTTGTTCCAGTGGAGGCGCGTGCCCACGATCACCGCCGACATGGGCGAGTTGCTCGCCATGATGCTGACGTTTGATTGTCAAGTGTTCGTTTGAGCTCTTCAGAAAGCATTCGACCGATTTTCAGCTAATCAGAAGACGGCAGAGAGCGATTTTCGCTATATCGTATTCTGATTGGCTTAAAGTTAGTCATGCAATCTATATTGAGACCAAGCACCAGAAAAGTCCCACGGCAATGGCATTGCTGCATGAGGTCAATGGGGTCGTTCTCATACAATAGCGGGCATTGTGAGCTGCTCATGAACGATCGATACAATGTGTGTACGCATGACTGCAGTCGGCATCGACCGTGTCTGCTCTAGTACGAAAAGGGAGCAGCTCCATCGCAGGATGCTTGAGTGCACCTCCAATGGCTTCATTGTGCTTCTTTTTGACGTGTACATGGTACAATTTCTTGCTTGATTGACTTCGCTTAGGGTGGAGATGTTACATTGTGATGAGGCCGTAGACTGGGATACTCTGGAGCGTGTCCTAAAGCGAGCATGACAATCATACCAAGCAAAGAGCGCATGGCGGTCAGCCTCGATGCTCCCTATTCCGCAAAATATGACCAACAGCAGCAAACACGCCGATGAAACACGCACATGCGACTGGATCGAGTTGATGACGCAGCCGCACTCGACCACTTCCGCGCCGAGCTTGCTGATAAGCTCGCACGTCACCTTTAGCGTGTTGCCCTATTATGAAAGCACACCACAAGAGTTAACACCTTCGTCCTCATACACAAAATCAATACAAAGAGCTCAATAGAACGTACCGTGGCGACCAAATCGTCGATGATCACCACGCGCGCGCCCTTGTGAATCGCATCGTCGTGGATCTCCATGCGGCCGGTGTAGAAGCCCGAGGTGTAGTCCACGCCGACCGTGTTGCCCGGTAGCCGACGCGCGCGGCGCACGGGCACGAAGGCCACCTGGAGCGCGAGCGCGAGCGGTGCACCGAAGATGAAGCCGCGCGACTCGCAGCTCACGACGTGCGTCACGCGCTGGCCCTCGTACCGGTGCTTGAGCGCGTCGATAGCGACCTGGAAGGCCGTCGGGTCCAGCAGCAGTGTCGTGACGTCGCTGAAGTCGAGCCCTGGCCGCGGGAAGTTGGGGAAGACGCGGATCTTGCTGCGCAAGTACGTCGCGATCTGCTGTGCGTTCGCGAGGTCCACCACTTCGTCGACGTCCTGCTGGTTCTCCTGCATGGTGACTGTGTGTGGCTTGTGTATGGTGTTGTGGATGGAGAATTTGCAAGTGAGGAGCTCTGAGGCACGTGGTCTCGTCTCTTCCAAGTGTGAATGTGAATCCTGAATGTGAATTCTTTCTTGAGTATGTAAGCGAGGATGGTCAAACTTAAAATTTAAATTCCACAAATTACTAAAATCGGTGGTTCATAAATTTCACGCAAAAAGACCTTTTTATGCACATCTGTGAAATTTGTGAATGTTTATGGTTGTATACTTTGTTCAAGTGAAGGAATTTACTGTACGATGCTCGTCTCTCAATTAAACCCGCATTTAAACCCGTCATTAAGTGATGGAAATGGCTGGTAAATAACTTGACAAATGTATGAGTATGCTTTTTTCAAGTAGTTTTTGAGAAAAACCCGTGATTCCGCCAATAGAACCCGCCTTATGTGGACTTCATATTGTTGACTGGCAATGTCTATGTGGACAGACATGTCCTCCTGGTGAAGACTCTTCTTTATTATTCTACACTCTACTGTTGGGCAGATCGATCGCATCTTCACACTCTCCATTTCCATCCTATTTTTCCTCATCATCACTTCTCATTTGCTCGCTAGCGCCTGTAGTTCTTGCATTCACTTCTGCGAGCGAGGATGTTGTCGACCCTGATACTCACTCCTCTGCCGCTCGCCCTCATTCGAGCTTTAACGAGACGCCTGTGTACGACGACGCCATATTAAATAGACGAAGTAGTCTCGTCGACGAGCTCGAGGAGGCGTAGCGCGTTGGCCTCGGACCCGTCCTTCTCGGGCACGGTCAGAACTTCGCAACGATTCGCATATTCGTCGCGGGCGATTCTCAGCAGCATGCCCTTCCTCTCCTTCATGCTGACGCGGATGGCTTCGTTTCGTCGGCTGAGAGCTCGAGTTCTCCTCGCTTTCTCGTTCCACAATCTCCTAAAGGGTGCCGGGCCTCACTTGCAAAAGGCGCCAACAACGTCGATCACGGATAGCTCAACGTAGAGTGCATCCACGTGCTGACAATTTATTTGATTTTCGTTCGTACACCTTTTGGCAATGTCGCTTTTCAAAACGACCGCCTGTTTCTATAGCGTTCGAGCAAAGATGGTACGACTTTCAGTGTGGACACATTCCACCAGAAGGACATACAAGAACGTCCTCCTTATAGAGACACTGGATTCGTCCTACTCCTCGTTCGACATACCGATCGCATATTCGCAGTCTTGCTCCTCATCTCTCTCTTGCTCATCAGCGCCTGCAGTTGTTCCACTGCTGCCCCCTTCGCTCCTGTGAGCGACCTGCAGCTTCTTCTTGCGCCAGCAGCGCTGGATGGACGTCGCGTAGGTGTTTTCCCACATACTCCGCAACACTTCCTCGCGCTTCTGCGCCTCCAACTCGTCCTTCAGCGCGTGGAATCTCGCGCGCGCAAGCTTTGCGCGGTACGCCGCCTGCAGCTTCTGTGCTGCCTGGGTCTTCCTCTGCAACAGCAGGTGCACGCGCCTGTCAAAGAGCAGCAGGAATCTCGAGCGCTTGAAGAAATGCTGTATGATCAAAGCTGCCGAGCCGTGCTTCTTCTTCCTCGCTCGCGCACAGCGGATGCGCGCCATCCGCGCTTTAAACCAGAGCTGGATCGCGATCGCTGCGTGGAAGCGCGCGAGCCGGTGCAGCCACACGCGCATGAGCCTCCGCTTGGCGCAGTAGTGTCGAAGCGTCCGCATGATGACGCGCGCCGCTCGGTTCGCGACCAGGAACTCGCGAAACTCGCGCCAGAAGACGTGGGCTCGAAAGCAGCGCTGGATGGATGCGCTGGCAACTGTGTACTGGTGATACCGGTGTTTGCGCCGCAGCATCTTGCGGCAGATGAAGCCCTGCCAGCAAGCTTGGAGTAAGGTCGCCGCATGCTGCACGCGGTATCTGGAGCGCATGCGCTTGGCGATGAGCACGCGCGCGAGACTCTGAATCGTCACGAGCGCTGCAAGCCGCTCCATCTCGCGCTGTTCTGCGACAAGCGCGAGCCAGCACTGCCATCGCGTTACCGCCATTGACTTGAGTCTCGTGCGAGCTCTCGTCATCACAAACAGCGCGCATTTCCTAGACAACCAACGGCACAGGCAGCGTAGACGAGTTAGTTGAGAAATAGATGGCTGGTACGGACAAGCGGTGTGGCTAGTGAAAGGTGAGCTTACAGTTTGCAGAACTTGTGGACGCGCTCTTGGCATTGAGACCAGAGCATTTGCTGGTGCCACAGGCCAAACCGCGCCTTCTTGATTCGAAGACTCGACCTCGTCAAGACGTCCTACAAGTGTCATCATGAAAAATTCAGCACGTAAAGAGTGAACGCAGGCATTGCATACGCTCGGTTGAACTGAACGAGTGAACGAACCGATAGTTTCCGAACAGCAAAGTGCTTTCGGATCGTCGCCGACGCGTTCGAGTCCAGCAATTCCTGGACGCAGTGGTCGCGCACCCAGTCGCACGATCGTTGTACTGCATGCAAGCAGAATATACACAGAGCCAACAACCAGTTCACCTTGGCGCATGAGCTCGTGCTGCTCAAGCAAGTCAACGCAGGTCGTGGTCGCATAAAGGACTTACCAACTTGTCGATACTGCTTGTCGTGGGAAGTGGATTGCAGCTGAGCCTCTAATTCTTCTCGGAGGCGCTGACGATACTCGGGACGTTGTTCCTGCTCGGTGTTGCTCTCTCTGCTTGCAACAAACTTGCGATCGTAGGGCAGCGTTGTTGCGAGTCGTTGTTTGCCTTTGGTAGGGCTTCCTGTAGCAGCAGGATTGGAGATCACAGGGAGAACAGGACACGTCGACACGCGCTCGATTGCAGACGATAGTGGTGTCAGCAGCCCCTTTCGAGGACTCAACGCAACAGTACCACTACTGGCAGTCAGGTATAGAGAACTCTTCACTTTGAACGCAACTCCATGCAACCAGACGTTGTCACGCAGCAGCTTGTACAAGGGCGACTCACAATAAAGCTCCTCGCTTCGTGGCGTAGCGACAGTAGCAGTTCGCTCTCGACAAGCCACGGATTGAGCTTTGCGTAAAGACTCGAGCGCCACTTCCAGTTCCATGAGCTGGTCGTACGTCACGCCAGCTTTACGCAGCAACCCTGCGCTTTCCAGCACCCTTGCGACATCGCCATGCGTCACGAGGAGGAGAACGTCCTGGAGCGACAGCCTGCGACCTCGGAATTTGTCTTCCCAGAGCGCCAGCGTGTGTTGATCTTGCTCACGGGCTGCAATCGACGCATTCGTATCCGAATGAGTCGTACTAGACGTGGTCGTAGGCGTCCGTGGCTTTGAAGCCGCTTCTGAAGACGTAACAAAATCACGACTCGCAGAGGACCTCTCAATCGCCTGGAGCGGTGTCGTGAGCGCCAGTCGCTTCTTTCTCGTCGTGGCTCCACGATTTACCGGTGAAGACGGTGTTGCCCTCGTTAATCTATTCGATTCAGAAGACTCAGCTCGCCTCTTGCTCAATGGTGGCGTCACGAGCGACTCGGCGAGGCGGTAGTTGGCCTGGAACGGGAAAAACTCTTCCAGGATGTCGTCGACAGTCTTCACGCACCTGCTCACAGCCTGCAGCCGCTCCACGTAGCTCTCCTGCTGCTCAATGACGCGCTTGCGAGCTCCTCCACGGGTGCCCATAATTGCAGCCGCACTTGTGCTCGCGGGACTCATGCTACCAATCTTTGTGTCACCTTCATGCTCAGCTTCTCTTCAATAGACCGTGACTGAATGCAAAGAGACTGAGAGAGCCCGTGGCCTCGCTCATCTCGTCACCTACAGTTTCTTCGATCGTATTATTAGTAGAGTCGTTGAGATTCCTATTGGATGTCAGCAGACTCTTACTCGTCCTCTTCATTTTCGTCTTCGTCTTCCTCTTCGACCCGCACGTGCAGCTCCTTGGCGGCCATGAAGTCCACGAGCTCCTTGCATTCTGCAGCGTTCAAGTACGGCCGCAGCACACGAACTCCGTCCAGGTACAGCGCCTTGCTCCACGGACACTTTGCCAACCCACGGTAGAACACGCGTCTCGCAGTGTCGACTTTGCCCATCTGCACCTCGAAGCGCACGTACAGGCGCCAGCAGAGAGCGCTGCCCTGCGTCCTCACGTTCTCGACCATCTCCTGGAAAACGCGACGGATCCGCTCGACGCCCGTCAAGTTCGAGCCAAACTTGTGGAACAGACAGCAGCGAGATGGCTCTGAAGTGGTGCTGAGGCGAAGACTGGACCCAGGCTCGGCTTCTCCCTTGGTAGCAGACCGCTCGAGCCGACTGAACTCGCATAGCAGCGCAAAGAGCCACTCGACGATCAGCGGCGAGTCGAAGTGGCGCTGCCAGCGCGTCCGCACGCTCTGGAAGTGCCTGCGCAGGCTCTGCGACATGGTGTTGCTCGTCTCCGCGTCCACGTAGAGTCGCAGGAGCAGCGGGTCGTGTGGAAAGCGCTCCACTGCTTCTCCCACTGCAAAGCGCCAGTCTCGTGGGGCGACAATCGGGAACGACGAGCTGAGCTGGTGCTGCTGAACAAACTCTAGGGAGCAGAGATGCAGCCAGCGGTCGTCGCTGGGTGATAAGTCCCAGTAAAGCATTGACATCTGCGCTTGAAACTCGCTGCATGCGGCCTGAAAGCCAGCGGTGGTATAGATCGCCAGACAGAGGTTGTACACGCAATAGCCGATGGTAAAGAACCAGTCGCTCTGCTTGAGGTGCACGCAGTTGCCACTGCGTCTACTCTGCTTGATGCGCTGCTGCGTCGCGATCTCCAGCTCCAGGCGGTACTTCTCGACCACTGCAGTCTTCACGTTTCGATTTGCTATGAGCGAGTCGTGTAGGTGCTGCTTGAGCTTTGCTGATTGCTTGCTAAACCGTTTCTCAAGTTTCTCGAGCGAGTCCCTTTCGTTCTGCGGCTGCCACACGCTCCACAGCACATACAGCGTCATCAGCTTGCGTAGCTCTTCGTCTGCGTATTGCTCAGTCTTTGATGTCTCAAGCCCTGACCTCCAGATCTCATTGCGCGCTCGTAGAAAGAGCAGCGCGTGGAAGCTGCGATCCATCTTCGCATCGCTGGACGAGTGCAGAGCAAGCGACTGCAGTGTCTTGTCGCAAATGCGATTCACCTGGCGTAAGTTGCCCGCTCGCAGCTCCAGCTTGGCGTACGCAAACATGAGCACGACGTCAGCACTTGCACCTGGAGTATGAGAAGACGTTGTTGAGTCACTCTCCATGAGCTTCTGGCAAAGCTGGCGCGCGTATTGAAGGCCCGTGTCATCCCCATCTCCGTACGATACGACATGAGCTTCGTACGCGATCCAGAGATACTTGACAAGCTGCATGCTCTCGTGATCCCCTTCATTATGGAGAATGTCCAGGAAGCGCATGAGCACATTTTGAATGAACGCCACCTTGCTGGCGTCAGCCAGCGCGCTTTCGCTCACGCACACGTCATTGAGCAGCGCCTGTTGGAGCAGATCCCTCTTCTGCACTGTCGTGAGCAGGATCGACTCGGTTGAGCCTGAGTTCATGGCGCTCAGAATCGGTTTCACGAGTTCGTCGTACTCGTCTTCAAAGCTGTCGGCGTACAGATTCTCCGACGTGGCGGTGTCGTGGCGAGCCTTGTTCTTGTTACTGTTCAGCCACTGGAGGCCGGCAAACTTAAGTAAATTGAGAACCAGAGTCAACCGCATCACCCGTGGCACCTGGAAGAGAAACGGTTGGATCTCCTCAGTCAGCACCGCGCGGTCCGGTGCGTCGTTGATCAGGACCTGGTGCTCAGGATTCGTCGAGCGCAGTGGGAGCCACTGGCTCATCTCCTTCGCTTGTTCCTGCCTAAGCCACTGGCAGAACGCGTCTTCATTGCAGTCAATCGGATCGAAATCGACACGCTCGTCATGAAATTTCGCCAGGGCTTTCGCAGATTTCGCCTCACGCTGCTCCTTCTTCTTGCCTTGTGTCTGCCGCCTCGCGATTGAGGCTTCGGTGCCACGCAGTTCGCTGAGGATGCGCTCGTACTCGCTCGTGTCGTCGATCTCGTCGAGCTTGATGCGGTAGCCGTGGACGTTGCTGTATATGAGTGCTGGCTCATCAGAGAACTCGTCTTCATCGCTGTCGTCTGCTTCATCATCATCTCCAGGCTGTAGACTGATGCTTCCTTTCGTCCTTTGATGGATGCTAGCGAGCCTCAAGAGACTCTGCTGATGCTCGCGACTCTGGATGGCCTCAGGCGGGTTTATCGTGCTCATTTGGGCGACTTGATTCTCGTGAACGAGCCTCTTCAAGGCTTCTGAGGGTGGCAGATACGCATTCTCCAGGCTGAAAGTGCTCGCAGCCGCTAGATCGTGCGTGTCGTCACCAAAGTGTGGCAGATTCTGATCCCAGCGCGCTGCGAACTCTCGCAGCTCAGAGTGGCGATGCTCAGAAGATGAGCCTCCACTGCCCAGACTGCTAACGCTCGTTGAGCTCACACGGCTGAAGTCGATCAGTGCTTGCACCTGAGCAATGGCTCGCTCATTGTACCCAGTTTTCTGCTCCAACAAGCACAGGCGCAGGTGAAACTCGAGCAGCAGTCGCATGAGCTCTCGCGCTCTCTCTGAAGTCTCTATCACACTGTCGAGCGAGACAGCCGATGATAACGCCAGCAGTGAGCCCGAGTCAAAGATCAGCACCGACGACGAGCTCACAGAGCTGCTGTCACTAGCCTCGCGCTTCTCTTTCTCTGCCTCGTCTTGCACCACTTTTACCAGCTCCTTCCTTAGAATCGCGATGATTCGCGCATATTGTTCGCGCAGCAATGGCACCGAGAAGCTCGCAAAGTTCTGCTGCCGCGTGGCCACAAGTTGGCTCCAGAGGTCGCCGTTCGTCGGGTCTTTCTCGATCAGCGCCTCCAGTTGAGTGCGAAGCGTCTCGTGGTCTCTCGCTGCTGCTGATGAGCTCCCATTAGAGCTGCTGCTGTTGACAGTGTTGAGATTTCGCATCGCGAGCTTGAGTTTTACGAGCTGAAGCTCGCGGTTATCTGGATTCGCCTCAATAGCCTTCTCGAGGATCGTAGACTGCTTGTCCATCACCATCGCCGATAGAGAGCTGCTGTTCATGCTGGTGTTCTTGCTGGAGCGCGTGAGACGCAGTGCCTGCTCCTGGAAGGCGACAAAGTCGAGCCACGTGTCGATATCTCTCGGATTCTTCTTGATAGCCTCGTTGAAGAGTTTGCTGCGCGTCACGAGGTACTGCTCCACGTTCGCCGTCTCTGTGCGCAGCTCTTCTTCATCCCCGTCCTGTGCGTTTGTAGATTCGAGTACAGGGTCGAGCGGGATATAAACCAGCTCAGTAGAGCCGCCTGGGTCGCCACGTTGGCGCGCGAGCCGCTTCTCCGAGTACGCCAGGTACAGTCGCTGTTGTCTCGCGTCCTTCTCCATTTGTCGTGCGCTGGGGCCAAAGTAGCGGTTTGTTGTGCGCTTCTCGGCTTTCTTTGCTTCACGATCACCACTGAGTTGCTGCTGCTGTGCGACTGGTTTGCGCTCAACGAGCCACGCGCCCGTGAACAAATTGCGGCGCGTCGCGAGTGTGTACAGTGGTTTGTCCTGCGCGTAGAGCGTGCCGTAGAATCGATTCTCGTTGTCGCCCGCGCAGTCGAACTCAAATAGCTTCGTCGAGCCAAACGTGTCGTCATCCTGTACCGCCTGCTGCATCCACACTTGCACCTCTTTCGGCACAGACGCCACCACTGCGCGACTATAGCTGCTGACTCTGTCTTCATCCCCACGCAGTCGCTTATGGTCGCGTTCCTTTTTGCTGTGGCTTCCACTACCACCACTACTATCGCTGGCACTGCTGTCGCTACGTCTCCGCCTCGATGACGACGATTTCTTCTTCTTCTTCTTCTTGCTCTTCTTGTGCGTCTTCAGATGATGCTCTTTGTAGCGAACAAGCTGCTGGTGGTGGTGGCCCTTCTCCTCTCCTTCACTTGCGCTGCTGCTGTGAAAATCGGACGCGCTGCTAGATGCTCGCTGCCGCTTGCGACTGCTTCGCTTGTCGTCCCTGGTATTGCTGTCATCGCGCTTGCTGCTGCTGCGACTGCTCTTCTTCTTCTTCACCTCCCTATGTTTCTTCTCTCTTGACTCGTGTCTCGAGTCACTTTTGCGAACCACTTGCAGCGCCAAGCTCTCGGTGTCGTGGTCTCTAGCGTCACGACGACGATTGCGGCGCGGATCGGGAACGAAGCTCGCACCGACGTTCAGCCAGTTGTCTGCCCCACATCCATAACAAAAAGACACACACAGACACACTGTTAGATGAACAGCAAGAGGACAAGCAGACTCTCGCGCGCACATCGTCCGTTGTCGCTCACCGTCCGTGTCTGCAGTGGCAGTCGCGTGTGACGCCGGTTGCTGCTGCCTCCTCCCCGCAGCAAACATCATGTTAAGCATACGAGGCAGGCGAGCCAAAGCTTTTGTTTATGCTGGTAGCCCTTCAACTTTTCGTTTTTTGTGCTGAAGATGTCATTTATCACAAATATATCAGAAACACTGTTTTCATTTAAAATTTACAAAAATGAAACAACGGATCCCCTTCTTGATTGTGAACAACCTACACAGATATACCCTGTTATGTCGTCACTTTTGGTAGGGGTTAAATATTTAACCTATCCGTTGTTTTGGATACTGGCCATGCTGGAGGTCGCTTGACCACCAAGAATTTTGATGCCCATCGTTGTCAATGACATCCGCATCCCGACTCCTTGCACCAAAGTAAAAACTGTCGTCGACGAACTGGAAGCGTCTTTCGATTGCATTTGTTACGACCGAGGGCTCTAGAAACAGCCTTGAGCGCTGCACAAAAGCCTCACGCCTCGTCTTTTCATCCACCATCCTCACACTCCATTAGTATGTGGTGCTCTTTTCACACGCACTATTGAGAAAACAATATCTCGCTACACCACATTCTCCATCGTCACCATTATTCGTCCTCCGCGCTCGGGTCGAGCTTGAAGTCCGAGCCGAGGTCCCAGGCGTTCGCGCCTTCATCCGCATCCGCATTCCACGCAAACGAGTTGGCGCCGTCTACACAAACACACAGAGCGTATCAGACTACAAAATTGACAAACCGAACAAAGCACTTTTCACAAACACTCACATTTCACACCCTCGTGTGGTGGGCAGCCGCCATGGAGGCTCGACGGATCTAACTGGTTGAGTGGCGTCTGCGAGTAGAACATGGACGCGAAGAGCTTCGTGGGCGGCACCGCGAGCCCCTCGGAGCACTCGTCCATGCCCTCGCGCTTGATGTTGGTCACGAGGCGCGACTTGGAGTACGGGAACACGGTCTCGCCGCCCTCGGGACAGTCGTTCAGGTACAAAAAGACCGTCACGAAGCGGTTTGGCTCAAAGTGGTGCAGGTTCGCAGGGATCCTAGAGAATTCACAAAGACAACGTTAGCCCAATAGTCAGACCAGACCACATAATCACAGCAGCAGCAACAGCAGCAAACAATACTCACGTGTACGTGAAGGCATCGCCAGCGCGCTTGGTCCAGGACTTGACCGCGAGCTCAAAGATCTTGGTCGTGGTACGCAGCCCCTCGATGAGCACGTCCTTGGACTTGAGGTTCTTCTCAAACCACTCGAACCACTCCGCATTGAACATGGCCACGAGCTCCTCTTTCGTGTAGTCCTGGAACACGTACCTGGCGAGACGGTTCTGGAAGCGGATGTGGTATGTCGGGTACGCGCGGCCCTCGGGGCGGAACTCGGCTGGGATCACGCTCGGGTTCGTGTCCAAGAGCTCCTGCGTGCGCTCTTTGGCCCAGCGGATCCAGCGAAAGTACTGTGAGACACCGCTGAGTGGGCGCTTGGGCATCTTGTAGTGCAACTCGGGCACACCCACGCGCTTCTCCCAGGACTTGATCATGTGTGGCAGCATGTAGCCCTTGTCCTTCATGAGCGGACCGACAATGTCATTCGCTTTGTTCCCCACGTTCTCGCGGATCCACGTACCCCACTCGAGGTCCGCGTGCTCGGCGAAGAAGTCCACGGAGTCGGCGTCTTCAAGGAATGCCTGCAGCAGCGAGTGCTGGAACGCAAGCTTGTCTTCGAAGTTTGGGAACGCGGCGCCACCAGGGCGGAAGGCTTCCGAGATTGCGTCCTCGCCCTTCGCGGCAATGAGCTCCTGGATCTTGGCGGCGGCCCACTTGGTCCACGTCTCGTACTCCTGACTCGCGATCTCCTTCTTCGGGATGAACTGCTTCGAGTCAAAGTAGTCCTCATGCTTGCGGAAAAACTGTCCCTTCTGGTAGCGCACGAGCTGCATGCGCTCGACGAAGCTGGGCGACGGCAAGCGTGCCAGCTTGGCCGTGCGCGCGCGGAACTCGCGCGTGAACTGGTTGTCACGCAGGAATGCCGTGTCGCTCGTGCGGTCCGCGTGGTAGCCGTCGACGGCGTCTGGCGAGTCCACGGGCGAGCGCGTGAGGCGGTCAACGCCCTGCTTGATGATCGAGTCAGCCTCCTCTTGCGTGAAGAAGCCCTCGACTGTGAACACCTTCGGGCGGATGGACGCGGTCTTGACCTTGCAGCCTTCGACGACAAACTCGTGGCCCACCTTGATGCCCGGCCAGACCCAGATCTGGAAGTCAAAGAGCACGTGCGCGATGCGCAGCGCGTCGAGCTCGGCCACGCTAGTGAGCGCGAGCCCGTCTTGCGTCATGAGCTTCACACCGTTCGCGAGGATGGCCACGTCTGTGCCGAGACTTTGCGCGGCGAAGAACGCGAGCTCGTGGAGACACGCGTCCTGCGCGTCCCAGTTGACAAAGATGCCCTCGTTCTGGCCGTTGAGCATGATGAACACGCGCTTCTCGGCCTTGAGCTCATCGGCGCGGCCCATGACGGTCTCGACATGCGTCAAATCACCCTGGACGCTGAACGTTGGGCAATTCGTCTCGGGTGAGGCAGTCGGGGTGAGCAGCTTCTGCGTGTCAATGTGCACGAGCTCGCTCTCGTACTTGTTCTTGAGCGCCGCGTCCGTGACAGCGTCCTCCACAACCGTGACGTTCACGATCGTCATGTTTGCGTCGTTGAGGGCGCGCGAGAGGGCGGCACTGCTGTCGCTACCGAAGGCCGCGAGCTGCGAACCAAAGGTCGTCCACGCGCCGCCGATGAGCGCCACGAGCAGCGGGACGACAATGAAGAGCAGAGAGGAGGAGGAGGACGAAGCCTTCTTGCTCGTACTGGCGCCGATGGCCTTGGATGGCGGGGCGTCTTTGGCCTTGGTGGCCTCGGGGGCGGGCGTCTTCTTCGCCATCGCTTCTTGGTGTCGTGCGCAGGAAGGCGGGTGTTGCGGACTGACTGACTGCAAGCACGCGCCAGATTGAGATGATCTCTTCAGCACCGACGCCACTTTTCGATATTAAAAGCAACCTTTCATGATAACTTGAATAGGTGGTAACGGTACGTTCTATTTTTAAGAGGCATAAATTGACGCAACCTTGTTTAGTAGATCGACTAATAATGTGTAAAGGATTATATTTGAGATAAACAGTAAAATGTACTTAAGCAGATATTTAAAGTGCTTTCCGTACCTTTGCTGGTTTCGAACCAATGGGATCTCGTGCGAGACACGAAAAAGGCTAACTTCCTACTTTCGTGTGCACCACACCACATTAATGAAATGTCGTGATGTGGCAACAATGCACCACACCACGTAGAACGTATTTACGCGAGAAAAATATTTTACCACAGGTTTAGAGCTAATTCACACAACATTTTGGAGCTTTCTCACATACTTTAGCTGCCTGGCTGTGTGGATGGCCTTGGGAGCATGTGTCATCCTCACTTCGGCGGCTAAAGGAAACCGGCGGCTCATGAAATCGTGTTTGGGCCATAAGTTAAATCTAATCAAACACGATATAAAAATAGACAAACAGGACATCAATTTTGTTTTCATAAAAAAACTGCATACAGGCATCCCTCAAAATACCGCCCCCTTAACATATGCTTTTTTGTATAGATTCTGAGAGGATATTTGAGTAATACGAGTATTTGATTTCAAAGGCTTGTATTCATACGCCCAGATCACAGGCTCTCATGCTATCTACAAGCTCGTACATCTCCTCATCGAGGATCTTCGTGTGGCGCCAGCAGTTAGCTATTGATGAGCTGGCGACGTGCTGCCAAGCCTCTTAAGCCCACTTCATTGCTTGTAGGACATCTGCGTCGCACAGCGCCACCGCTTCTTTTTCAATGGCTGCTGATCGATCTCATCCGCTCAGTCGAGAAGAGCGTCGAGTCGCTCGACAGCGTACTCGTTTTTCAGCTCGTCGATCTTCGATTTGAACGCCTGTATGACACCTGCGTCCTGAAGTTGCAAGTGCGAGGTCGTATTGGGAGGCAGCATGAGCACCTCGGCGTTGGACAGCACTCTGTCGGTCCTGTGCGATGAGACATTGTCGAGCAACAGCAGAACCTTGCGCCTTTGCTCACTCATGCTGTCGTTGAACCGCTCCAGCCACTGGTCGAAAATGCGGCTGTTCATCCAGCCCTTTGGTGAGCTGGCATACTGGAGACCGAGCTGTTCGCTCGACTTGCCGCCGA
>JAADXK010000207.1:0-34959 GCA_023337805.1 Globisporangium barbulae
AGTCGCATGGGGTCGGGTTTCACCCATCGTTCTTTCATATTTCCAGCAAAACTGCACATTTCATTCGGGGTGCGCACTTTTTGGGTCGTACCTAACCGGAGATTCGACTTCTTGAAGTCTGAATTTTTCATTCGCTCAAAAACAAAGTAGCCTTCAGCTTCTTATAGCCCGTTCAACACGATGCATCTGTTCTTTTGCTCATACCTCTCATCGTTTTTTCGCAATACCGAAAAGTAGATCGGTTTGGAGAGGGTGCGGAGACTTTTTACAGCCACAGTAGATAAACGTTTGGAAAGTTCTGACCATATCATTTTGTTTGTCTCTTTATTTCCTTTCATTTGAGCCTCTATGCTGCATTGATGCAATTGGAAAACAACCAAAAAATAAAATATTCCCACTTGGCGTGCACTCGGTTAGTTCAGTTTTGGACACCATCACGTGTTTGGCGTTTGCTAGATACGTGGAAATCTGAGACTGTCGAACGTATTCGTCACACATAGAGGTTGGACAAGAACTCAGATCACGCTCAGACTGCATACAAAAAACAAGATATCGATCGGTCTGTCCAACGTATAGGTCGGTCGGAACTGGGAATGTAATTTTCGTGCACTGATTCTGACTGTTTGCAATAAAACAAGCAGTTGACTCAAAATTATTGGGCAGTGGAACGAAAGATGGCGACGCGAAGAGCTCCAGTGGATCCGCCAGCGATGATGCTCGCGGCGACAGCACCAGCGATGCGTGCTGATGGTGCAGCTGCAAAGGCACAGACGTTCGCGCACCGCATCGTGGAGTTTGCGGACTTTGATGCGTGCTGCAAGTTTTTCAAGGAGAAGAACGTGGATTTCAACAAGCCCACGGACGCTGGATGGAGTCTCTTGATGCGCATCTGCGCGTGCGGTGCGTCGATTGGCTCGTGTACATCGCGTTGCTGGTACGATAGCTAATGTGGTGGTGGTGCTGCGTGTGTGATTGGACTGGACCAGGACGAGCTGATCTCGTTGGCTATGCGCTGGACGCGACCACGATCGTCTCGTGCGCCACGGTGCCGAACCGAACGACCGTCCTCCACTTGGCTGCCATGTCCACCAACGTAAGACAACGCACATATGCTGCTCATGTGCTCTGTGTATGAGTGACTGACTGAATACGTGTGGATGATGCAGCCGCAAGTGATCCAGGAGCTGGTCACGACCCCCGAACGACGAGCGAAGCTCCACGCGATCGTCGACTCGCCCAACATTAATGGCGATACGCGTGCGTATTGCTTCACTTAATGCCATCGTAACCTTGATTACGTGGGTGACTAACCTTTGATGGTGTCATGCAACCCACAGCGCTAATGATGGCGTGTGTGGCTAAGCACGTCGATGCCGTGCGCGTGCTACTCACGGATCTCCACGCGAACCCGTCGTACGGCAATGCGAATGGCATGACGGCACTCATGTGCGCTGCGCGCCTGAGTCTTGACCCAGCGCAAGAAGACCCGGAGGTGCTCATGGCGGCGAGCAGCGTCATCCTGCGGTTACTGCTAGTCTGTAAAGGCATCCATGTGAACGCGTCGGAGCTGACGGCTGGGAACACGGCGCTACACTTTGCGGTGCTGAGCCACAACGTCCGAGGCGTTGAAGTGCTGACTGCTGAAGGTGAATTTGACGTCACAATCAAGAACAAGGCGGGGCTCACGTCCTTCGATCTCGGGATCAAGATCCACGCGAGTAGAGAGCTTATGGAGCCCTTGCTGCGAAAGTCCATCGACGCGGACCTCAGAGCAGTGGAGCGGAGCCGTGAGCTTGAGAAGGAGCTGATGGAGTCGGAGCTCAAGGAGACGGAGAAGAAGGTCAAGAAGAAAAAGAACGCAGCGAACAGCAGCAAGTTCAAGAAGAAATTGGGTGGCGATGGGAGCAAGCTATCGCTTGAGGCTCATCGTGAGGACAGTAGCAAACAAGAAGATGAACAAGCAAGCCCAGCTTTGGCTGCGGAAGACTTGACGGTAGCGCACTCCGAGTCACCAGTCGACGCAGTACTAGCCGGCGAGGAGGAGGAAGATACTGGAAACTGGCGCCCGGTCGCGACCAAGAAGAACCGTACGTGATGCTATCTTGATGCATGAATGGCCGACCCAGCTCTGATCGTACTTCGTACCATTTGTTGTGTGTTTAACAGGAAGAAAGCTCTCGCTGTCGGAGGAGAAGACAGCAGCGGTGAGCATCATTAGAGAGACGCCTCGTGCGCAAAATACCAGCGGCCCCAACAGCACGAAGATGAAGAAGAAGGCACCACACAGCACGACTTCTGCCTCGGCTACTGTGACGTCAAAACCAACTAGTAGCTCCAATGGCAAAGCTACTCCTGCCAAAAAGCCAGTTACGCCTCCACTGGTGCCACCAGCTCCAGTTGTTAACAAGTCACAAGCGAAACCAGAGATCCCCGCGCCAATTGTGCGGCAGCACGAGCCTCGAGAGCCGTCCAATGAGCCCAATAACAGCCCGTCCGCAGCCGCGCCTGTGTCGTACCACAAGCTCAACGCAATCTTCCACCGCACGTTCCCCATGGCCGACGAACTCGACATCCCCGTCGAGAGCTTCGTGATCGCGTCGTCATCCACAGATATTGAGCTGCAGCCGTCGGACGACGGATTGAGCATCTCGCAGCTCGAGGCGCTGCAGGAGGCGCATCTCAAGGCTTATCACTACCTCAATGAGAAAAAGGTACGCACCATCCATTCCTTCATTCTCCACCACTGCTTTGTAGCTCCTCACATATTTCTTGAACTGACAAACCTACTGCGAACTTGATGGTGTTTGTGGCTTAGATGGAGCTCACGCGCGTCTTGGAAGCTCAGCGGCTCGAGGCACAATTCGCACTTCAGCACGAGATCCTGCACCTTGACTAACAAGCGCTCCTGTGCGCGCAATAGAAAACACACTTGCGAATATACCAACAACATCATCCGAGCTCGAGCGTCTTGCTGAACTCTTCCTCCGTGAACGACAGCATCTTGGCCGCCTACACCGAGCCAGACCAAACGCCACAATGTTAGGAAGTGGTTGTGCGAACTTCACGCACTCACCATTTGCAAATGTCACAGTACAGTACCTCCATGTGGATGCGCTGGCGCTTGAGCAAATCGATGAGCTTCATCTGCTTCTTGAAGGCCACGAGCAGCTCGCTCTTGTGCTTCTCGAGCTTCTTGTTCTCTCTCACGACGGCCTCGAACTCGCTCTTGGTGATCATCTCCTGATCGTGCGCGCGCCGTTCGTCCTGGAGCTGGGCCTTCACCTTCTCGAGCTCCTCGAGTGCGCGGTTCAGGCGCACATCCTTGGAGCGGAACTGCTGCGACGCCTGCTTCTCCGAGCGCTGGATCTCCTCAGCCTTCGCCTGCGCGGCCGCGAGCTGCGACTCGAGGATGCGCTGCTTGGCCTCCTGGGCGGCTCTAATATTCGGGGGAGCTCAAAAGTTAGCTGGATCCCATCACTAAGGTTGTCGGTTAAAAGAGCAGAGAATCGTACGAGAGTTCGCGCTGTTTGTCGAGCAGCTGCTGGGTCTGCTGGCACTTCTTCGTCAGTACGCCGTTCTCCGCCCTGAGGTCATCCATCTGCACCCTTAGCACACTCTGGGACGCTTGCTACAGACAGACAGCATCATTCGCAGTCACAAATTCGTCAGCAGTTCTCGTATAAGCGGATTTGTGTAAATTGTACCCCTCTGTCCGCACACACACTTACCAGCTCCTTGACGTGGTTGCTCGCCGAGTCGGCCTCGTCCTGCAGCACGCGAAGGCGTGCTTTCTGGTACCGGACAGTCGCCTCCAGGCCCAGGCCCTCGGGGCTCTCGTCACCGCTATGCGCCAGCATGGCTCGGCGATTGTTGTTGGGGTTCGAGGCGTCCTCTGCAGCTTTAGCGAACTTGGCTTCGTCAGCCGAGTCCTGGCGCTTCATCCGCTGTCGCCCCTTGCTGCTCTGAGCGTGCTGCTCTTCTTTTGCTTTCAAACTGTCTCGCTTATCCGGTTGTTGCCCAGACTCGTGAGGCGTGTCCTCGTCTTCTGCTAATGCTTTCGAGTCGATCGAGGCGCTGAGATCCATCGTGAGGCTCACCTGCGGCGACGCGCGACTCGCTCGCTTCGCACCGCCAGCATAGCCACTGGACGCCTCCAAGTCGCTCTGGAACAAATCATCGCTCGTCTCTTCAGTACTCTCGTCTTTTTCATCGTGGTCACCTGCACTTGGACGAGACACAACGGCGCTTTGAGATAGAGACGAAGCAGAGGAAGAGACCGTGAGCTGCTGCTGGCGACGCTGCTCGATCGCCTCCACTCGCTCGTTCAGCTCCGCGTTCTGCTTCAGAAGCGCTGCCTGCCGTGCCGCCAAGCTCTCCTTCATACCTCTCTGTGTGATCGATCACCAGGCTCGTATTAGTATATGTACTGTTGATGAGAGCTGGTAAAATCGGTCGAAGAGGCACTTGACCTGACGCGACTGGAATAGAGCAAGTCATTCTGCTTTATAGCCTGATGAGAGACGATACACGAGTATGTATCTGAGTCATAGTGAAGATGGTGAACTGCCATCCAGACTGACGGCTGGGAGTCCATTGAGGCAGACGCACGGATGCAAGGACTGAATGGCATCAAGCCAAGTGTAGTGTTTTGCATCAGGTGATCATCGTGTCTATCCTAGAAGAGGAGGTCAAACACACCAAATGGGTGTCGATCCAGATGTGATTGGCCAGAAGCCACTCGGGTTGTGTGAGTTTCACATGCATGCAGTAAGGTATCTTGAAAAAGGTTCGACATCAGCTGAATTTTACAATCCTACATTGTAAGATTTGAGAAATGGCTTGACTGTTCCTTATACGTTCCCGTTCATTAAGTCCGAATTTATAACCAGCCGATGTACCAAGCGATCTATCCTTAACCGCACCCAATTCCTTGGCGCGAAACCAGTTGAGAGAAAAAAAAGCAAGCAAAACAAAACAAGTCGAAAGCAAAAGAAGCGAAACCCACCGAGTGACACACACATCCATCCCTACTTCCGACGACCGGCACGATGGCGAGCAAGGAGGAGCACGACAACGACGAGATCCGCGAGCAGGACCGCTTCCTGCCGACGGCTAACATCTCGCGCATCATGAAGGTGTCGCTTCCGTCCACGGCCAAGATCGCAAAGGACGGCAAGGAGACCGTGCAGGAGTGCGTGAGCGAGTTCATCTCGTTCATCACGAGCGAGGCGAGCGACAAGTGCCAGCAGGAGAAGCGCAAGACGATCAACGGCGACGACATCATCTGGGCCATGAGCACGCTCGGCTTTGACAGCTACGTCGAGCCGCTCAAGCTCTACCTGCAGAAGTACCGCGAGTCCGTCAAGGTCGAGAAGAACGACAAGAAGGACAACGTCGGCTCCTTCGGCGCATCCTCGTAAGCAAACAAACACAAGGCGACAGCAAGAAGCGAAAGGAGGAAAGTAGGGAAGGCGGTTGCTTTCCCATGTATGGTAACGAGTCAGCTGGAGCAGCACGCACGCGAGAAGGCTTGCGGTGGAATGGCATATGGCGCAGTTCGCTGATCTCTCATCGCTCTACACGTAGGCTCACTATGACGGAATGAGCAGCTACGGAAAGGCGCATGGCGAAGAGAAGAGAAGAACAGCGAGCGTCAGTGTGAAGACTGTGGACGAGCATATTTGATATTAAGAAAACAATGAAACAGCACAAAAAAGCACCCATACATCGCGTCGTCGTCTTGTTCTCTATTGTCCGCAGCTCTCTCCTCATGCGCTGCTACTGCCGTTGCTGCTGGACGACTGGAACCGCGCGAGCGTCTGCAGAAACGCGTCGCGCTTCTTGCCGCGGATCGTGCGCAGAATATCAGCCGACGAGTCGCCGTAGCTGTCGCGGACGCGTAGGTCCGCGCCGCTCTGCAGTAGCAGCTTCACGCACGGGAGAAGCTCCCGCACGGCGGCGACGTGCAGCGGCGCCCAGCCGTTGATCTGACAACATAGGAAGCCCAGAGGTCAGTCATCACTGCGTCATGGACATACGACGAGGTTAACCGTGTCGTATCAGCCACGTACGTGGTCCACGGCATTCACCGGCGCGCCTTTCTTGAGCAGCAGCTCTAGGATCGTGGTGTGGCCCTGCGATGCAGCCCAGTGCAGGCCGCTCCACCCGTGCTGCATAGCATTCACAAGTAGTCAGTCATTTAGACACACGATACCTTGAATTTCGAACTGGAAGAAAGAACTACCTGCGTACCTGATCGGCGGTGGTCACGCTCACGTCCTCGCCGTCCAGCATGTCGTGGATTGTGCGCAGGTCGGCGCGGTACACTGCGCGCAGGAAGGCCTTGCTCTCCGGTGTGTCGCTCGCGACCGTGCGCTCGGGACCGTTGTTGCCCTCACCATCGGAATCGTCCTCATCGTCGTCCAGCACGAGCCTCTTCTTCTTCTTCATAGGCTTTTGCTTCTTCTCGTGGGTCTCCCGCTCCTCTTCCTCTTGGTCGCCGAAGCTCGAGTATCCGTCCTCATCCTCCTTATCATCACGCCTTGTAGCCGTGTTCTCATGTTGTTTCTGGTTGGAAATTGGTTTCTCAACTGGAAACTGCGAGCTGCTCTTCTCGATCTTCGCAACGAGGTCGAGCGCCGCTTGCGTCTCCTCCTGGCGTACTTCATCCACCGCTTCCTTCAACACGCTCGCCTGGTGCTCGCGCTGCTCCGTTCGCACCTCGTTCGCTGTGGTCGTGAGTGCCTTCTCGATCCGCTTGCTCTCCTCGTCATTAATTTCCTGCGCGATGCTCTGCAGCGACGTGGCCGCAGGAGCAGCAGCTTGAGCACTCGCTGCTGTGCTCTCTTGTCGCGCGACGTCCATGAGCGTCACGGGCTTCTGCTTCTCAGCGCTAAACCCAGATCCACTCGCATCGCCAGCCGCCTGCTGCTTCTTAGCAAAGTCCGCGAGTGACGGCGCCGCTGTGACGTTGTTTGCGGGTCTGGAAGGCTGCGCTTTCTGGTCCATGGGCTTGACGACGTCCATGAGGCTCTTCATGATGCTGGCGATCTCACTTGCTGCTATCAAACACAGTCAGCCTTGGATAAAAAAGCGTTCAACACACACCATGTAGCTAGCTCATCAAGACATCACATCACTTGATATAAACTCTTGTACATTTATCACTTGGGACGTTACACTTGCTGGGTTAGGAGCGCTCGATTCGGCTGTGCAGTCGTTTCTTGTTCGCCTTTGGCGGCGCGAGGCTCGAGCTTTCGAGGCCTAGACCCGACGACACCGGAATGAGCTTCTTCGTGACCGTTGTCGAGGTTGTTGTACCTAATGAGGACGAACTGGAGCTGTTCGCGCCACTGGGAGGCGTGGGCCGCTTCGGGAGAACCGTGGCAGCTTCGCCAAAGTTCTCCTTCTCTTTCAGCACGAGCTTGAGCTTGTCGAGCTTGGTTTGGAGCTTGAACTTCTCGTCTGTCAGCGCCCGCACCTCACCCAATAGCCGGTTGTTCTCCTCCTTGACCTTGAAGTGGTACTGGATCTTCTGGCGCTTGTTGTCGTGGCCCACGAGCTTGTCGTTCTCCTTGGAGATGTTCTCCAGACGCGCGCTCTGCACGAGGGTCTCGCGCTCGAGCTTCTTCTTGTCGTTCTTGAGCTGGATCACAAGCGGCTCGAGCTCTTCCAGACGCATCTTGCACTTCTGGTAGTCGTCTCGCACCGCTTCCAGTTTCTTCCGGGCCGTCGCTGCCGCCTGCTTCTCCTTCTCTGCTTCCTTCAGCTCAGACTCGACGAGGCTCTTCTTCTTCTCGAGCTCAGAAGAGTGGCGCTCCAGCTGTTCAGCACGTGCTGCGAGGTCAGCCTGCGTCTGACGATCCTGCTGCAGCCCACGGTTCTCTTTATCCAGCTCGTCCACCTTTGACTGCAGCTCAACGAGCGCTCTCTTGAGCTCAGCGATGGAAATTTTCTTGGCCGACAGCTCACTCTTCGTGCGACGCATCAATTCAGTAGTTTGCTCCAGCTCAGCTGCCACCGCAGCCAGCTTCTCATCTCTGCTCTTTAGCTGGACCTGCTGGTCGTCGACTGTGAGCCCAAGCTGCTCGCCCTTGCGCACCAGCTCTTGATTGACGTGAGTCTGCTTCTTGACCTTCTGCTCGGCATCTTCAAGCTGCTTGAGCAGGGAACGCTTTTCCTTTTCGAACTCCTTCTCTGCCTCAACAGCCTGTGAGATCTTCGTCTCGGCCCGCTTCTCAAGTTCCTTCAGTCGCTTGTGAAGCTTCTCAAGCTCTGCTTCGTGCTCGGCACTCTGCGACGCTCTCAGCTCCTTCAACGCGACGATCTCCTCTCTCAGCGACTCAGCGCTGCTCACAGACGCCTCAATTTCTCCTTGCTGGGTCTTGATCACGCCGCTTGCTTGCTTCACGTCTGCTTGCAACGAACGCACCATTTCCTGCAAGACTTGCTCTTGTTGCAGATAGCCAGCCGCCTTAGTACTGAGTTTGTCCTTGAGAGACTGCATCTTCTTCTCTGCACTCTGCAGAGCTTGCGCTGCCTCTTTTTTGTGCGCTTCATGCTGATCAACACAAGTCTGAAGCGCAGTCTCCAGCTTCGCGATGTCGTCTTCCTTCGCTTGAACAAGCTGCTTGCTCTGCGAAAGCGCCTCCTTCAACTCCATGATCGTCACTTCAGCCGATTGCCTGACTTCGTCCAGCTCCCCTGCATGCGTCTCCTTCAGAGTAGCAACAACAAGGCTGTGCTTTTCGAAAGTCTGCGCATGTTGCTCAATTGAGGCTTTCAGTTTGCTCGACAAGTTCTCTTCGCGGATCTTTGCAGCTTCGAAGCTCTGATTCAAGGCTTGGACTTCACTGGTCAGCTTCTGAATGGACAGCACTCGCTGCTCAGCCTCAGCCTGCAACTCATCGCGAGTCGAAATCAGCTCTTCCTTGCTTTGCTGCAAATCCGCGATGGCACTCGCCCTCTCTTTGACTTCAACACGCAAATTGTCACGAATCTGCGTCAGTTCACTGTTGAGCAGCTCTAAGGCAGAAATTGCCTTCTCGCTCTTCTCGAGGTCAGCGTGCTGGGCTTCTCGGATGTCTTGGAGCTCACCGTTTTGTTGCTCGAGGGCATTTGCCTTGGAAACGATGTCTCCGAGCTTGATTTTCAGTCGGGACACGTCACTTGCGAGCTTTTCCAGTTCGCTTTGCTTGGCACTGAGGTCCTTCTCAAGTCCAGTGATCTTCTGCGCATAGTCTTGCTCCAGAGCCAATTTTGCTGCTTCCATCGCGACCATACGGTCGTCGTGGGTCTTCTGCAGTCCCGCGTGCTTCTGTTCACTCTGCTGCATTGCATCATCAAAGCTCGTCTGAAGTCGCTGGAGCTCATCTGCTTTTACTTGAAGTTTCGTCTCGTAGTCTGCTGTCAGTTTCTGAATCTTTGCATCAGTTTGTTCGCTCAGCTGGCTCATGTCTTGCACGTGGTCGTCTGCCAGCTTTGCCAGCACTTGCCTTGTTTCAACGAGCGTCTTCTCACCTTCCTCACACTTCTCCTCAAGCTGAGCTTTTACGATCAGCAGCGTCGACTCGGACTCCTTCAGGATCACAATGTCGCTTTCCACCTTCGCCAACTGGATCTCGAGGTCGCCATGCGAGAGTTTCAGTTTCTCAAACGCTGCGGTGACGTTCTCCAGCTCACTTGTCAAACCACTGTTCTGCTGCTGCAGCTCATTCACTTCGCTCTTGGAGTGCGAGAGTTCACGATCACTTTTGTCCTTGAGTGACTGCAGCTGGCTCAGCTCGTCATTCTTCGCGAGCAAATCCTGTCGAAGGGATTCATTCGTAGCTTCAAGGCTCGCAATGCTTCCTCGCAGCTCACTCACGAGCTCTTCACTTCGTTGGATCGTAGCGTTTGCATCATCCAGCTTTCCGTTAGCGATCGTGAGGCTGTTCAGCAAAGAGTCGATCTTGAGAGACTTGCCGCTTGACACGTTCTCACTCTCTGACAGATCCGAGAGCAGCTTTGCGACGTGGTCTGCCAGTTCTCTCGATTTTTGCTCAAAGCCGTCGCGTTCTTCTCGCACAACTCTAGCGTCTTCATTCAGTCTCTCGTGATCACGAACAAGCTGCTGGTTGCTCGTGTTCAAGTCCGCGAACTTGCCTTCAAAATCGAGTCGCATCTGCTCTCGCTCTTGCTCTGCACGAAGCAGCAGCTCGTGGTGCTGCTGTTTTTCCTGCTTCAGCTGATCATCTGCGAGTGTTCGCGCATCTTCTGCCTGCTGAAGCATTTTTACTGCATCCTGAAGTCGAATGTCGCGCTCCTTTTCCTGAATCTTCCACGCCGCCTCCTTCTGCTTCATCTCCAAGAGCTCGAACGACGCTTCTCGCGCTTTGTCCTCAGCAGCATGCTTTGCAGCCGCGAGCGCATTCATCTTGGCGTTGAACTCATGAGCTTGAGTCTTCAGCGCCTGCTGCAACTGTGTCACCTTCTGCTCATCTTCACTGGACACTGATCGCATTTCTGCATCGTCGCCATCGTCCGCTGTCTTTGTGAACTGGAGAAGCCGATCTTGCAACTCGTGCTTATCGCGCACAACGTACGCCAGCTGCTTGGTCAGCGCTAACAACATCAGATTAAGGTTCTCGATCTCGCCTTTAATGTGTCCGCTGCTCTCTTTGCCCGCAAAGTTCTCCGCCATGCGCCGCTGCTGGATCTCGTCCTGCAACTCTGCAAAGTTCTCCTCGAGCTCTTCGTACTTTAGTCGCCACTCAATCGCGTCCACCGATGGCTCGTAGTCCATCAGCTCTTCCTTCTCGATATCATCGCCCGAAGCCTTACCCTGGCGCAGACGCAGCACCATCTTCAGGTGCGTAATGCTGCGCTTCATCTCCGTACACAGCGCCTTCAAATGCTCTTCTTGGAGCTTCAGGTGCTCGTGCGACCGCTTCAGCTGGCTGTTCTTCTCGATCGACGTCGCAAACGCAGCCTCGAGTTCTCGGAAGCGGTCGTCGATCACCGGATCGCACTGGCCCAGGCCACTCGTCATCGTACTGTTAGATGAAGAAGCCTCAGCCATCGCTGAAGAACTACAAGAAGAAGACGGCATTAGCGCCAGACTCGAAGAAGGCTCATAAGGCATCCTGACGCTCTCCACGTGCGCCTGGTGCAGCTGTCGGCGCAATCGCTGGATCTCTTCCTGCAGAACCAACACACTGCCCGTCATGTCCTCGTTGATCACCGCATTGTTGCGAATGAGCTTGGCGCGCTGTGCAAATTTAAGCGTCGAGAGCGTCTCGTAGGCCGAGTCCTCCGCCGGTGAGATCGTCGCGATCATGAACGTCTTGGAGTTGCCGCCGAGCGAGTCCTTGAGCAGGAACGTGAGCTTCGAGTCGCGGTAGTGCACGTGGCGGTTCTTACCCGCCGACTGCTCGACAAGGCCCATGATGACGTTGCCGAGCGCCGAGAGCGACTTGTTGATGCTGCCGGCTTCCTTCAGTCGCTCGCCCGCCGCCTCCGTGTTGCGCTGGCGCTCCGAGCCGGCGAGGTCCACGAGGTTGAAGCGCGAGGAGCGCATCTTCGTGATGCCGTCAGCGGTCGTCTCCTTGGACTGGATCTGCAGAATGAACACGCTGTGCGAGCGGCTGCTCTCGCGGTTCATGGCCGTCTGCCCCACACGCCGGTTCTGCGCGCCGAGCGTCATGAGCTCCGCGGCCTGCTTGGGGTTCGTCACGACGCTCTCGATGAGTCCTTCGACGAACACGCCCTTGCGCCCGTTCTCACGGAGTTGTAAGCCTGTAGCGTCCTTGGCGCTGCCGCCGTCCAGCAAATCGTACACGCGTTCGTTATAGATCTCGAGGAACGAGCACGCGAACGTGTGCTGCACGTTCGTACCGAAGGCTCTACTGCTGCTGTTGTCGTTCTTGTTCGCGGCGATGACGTCTTTGAAGAGGTAGTCGAACACGCGCGGCACGAGGCCGCGGAGACCCATCTCCTGTGCATTCAATCGGTTTGCGTCCATGTCGATCACGTGATCCGGGCCCTGCATCGTGAACGTCTTGCCGGAGCCCGTCTGGCCGTACGCAAAGATCGTGCCGTTGTAGCCCTGCAGACATGCTTGTGTGATCGGCACGCCCACGACCTCGAACACGTCGTTCTGCGTCGCATTTTCGCCAAACGCGCGATCGAACGTGAACGTCTTGGGCGCGCTGTTCTGCGACGCCGACGCGTGGCGGCTCTGCAGGAACACGGTCTGCTGCAGCGGGTCGGACGTCGGCACGACGATGCACTTCTTCACGAACGACGACGACGCCGCGAGTGCAGCGGATGATCCACTCCGACCCGCCAGCGACGCTGCAAACGCGCCGCCCTCGCGCTCATTCGGAGGCCGCACGCGACAAAACACCTTCACGTTCCCCACGTCTTCCGCCATTCGGTTGCTGTGTGTTGCTTGCAGCTCTACGCGCTAGAGCGTACTATCAAGAGAGAGAGAGAGAAAGAGAGACTGTGCAACAGCAGTGTGGATGTACTGCGCGTTTGCTGATGGCGATCGGAGGCGCACGCGGGCAGTCGTCTCGCTCGCCGCCGCCGCCGCCTTCTTCGTTTCTTCTGCCGTGTTGCTTTGAAGATTTCAAATCACCGATGAGCGCGCCTTTTTTTCAAATTGTTTTTTGAAATGTGATTTTTTTGATTTTTCAGAATATATTCAGACTTGGACAACCGGAGCACTGGAGTGAGGCATGGACTGGTGGTACTCCGGAAGAAGAGCTCCAAGCTCCAAGGCCAGTCGGATGATGGCTCCGCGCGGCGGCGGCCAGTGGTGCGCCTAAAGCAGATTGCGGCGCTTGCTGGTGGAGTGCATCACCGATCTTGCAAGCACAAGCGCAAAGATACTTTCAGCGACGAGGCAGCGAGCGAGCGTTTGCTGCTACGGACCCTCGACGAGCTCTTTGAGCCTTCTATGACCAAAGTGGGGTGAACGGCACAACCAGCACTCGCGCTGCTCCTGCCGCTGCTCAAGCTCGCTGTCAAGAACTGAATCAGTCGCAGCGTCCGCCGCTTTGAAAACTTTAAGCCTGAGATGATCACGCTCAACGCCGAGATCTTCCACTCGCTCTACATCGTGATTTCGCTGCATACCGCGACGTCGCCACTCATGGTGTTGCTCTTCGTGGATGTGGACTTTGCCCACGCGTGCTTCTCCTTGAGCCGCATGCACTCGCTCACAAAGTCCGTTACCCTGACAGGAGTCAACTCCAGACCGTCTTCTTCTCTTCTTCCTATGAAGTCTCGATTGGCGACGGCGCCGACGAGCTTATGGAGGTCGGCATTTCACTCGCATCGCGCTGCGTCACACACTGCTATCGCCACTGTCATGGCCGCACCGCGTGAAACTCCTATTGATTTCATTCGGCTCGTGCGCTGCATGCTGGAGCTTGATCCGAGCATCCTCCAAAGCGCAAGCATTAGCGCTCGTTCTTGCTCGTCGCATCGATACTCAGCAAACGCAGTGATCGGTCTCGGGCTGCAGATGCTCGCAGGAGTCAAGAAGGACCTAATAAGCCAAATCTTCTTGAGCTCAGCCAGTTCAGACATCTCGCAGACTCGCCACCTTATTGATACTGCCACAACGCATTGTGCTGAAGCAGTAATGAGCAAAGATGGCATTGCGGCGTCGCTGAGTGAAGCTGAGAAGCACATGCTGAACTCGCTAAGTCAGTTCGAGCGGTGTGAGCGCGTGCTGCAGTTGCTACACGTGGCCGAGTTTGTCGCGCTCGTCGAGTTCACGGAGGTAATGATTTCGGTCGTGTACTATTTCTACCTAGCGACCACGAGCCATCTGCCGAACCGGATCTACTACACACAGCTCAAGGACCTCGGTACCGCCACACTGCAGCACACCATCTTGAACGCCCTGCTGTACGCACTGCTGGAGCTCGTGTCGTTCCTGGCACTGAGCGCGCTGCTCGGGAAGCGCTTCGGCGTATCGTCGGTTCACTAGCTCGCGTTCGTACTCGAGCATCAGTGGCTCATGGTGCAGGCAAAGCTCGTGATCTAGGTCGTCTGGACGCTGCAGTCGCCCCTTGAGCACTACGGCGTCGACTACAGCTTTCAGTTCCAGTGGCTCCGCGCGGATACTCCGCATCAGTAAACGCTGCTGCTGCTGCGTCGCTTTCATGTACGAGCCCCAATGTTAGAGGCGTTATCTTGCATTCCGTACACAACTGCAACGTACGTATGAGACGTGAAGATTCGCAACACGTCGTCACTTACAATGGACGTCGGAGCCTTACTGGATGGGGCTGCGTGCGTCCGACAGAATTGCTTGATTCCACGCTCTCTGAGCAACGCTGAGCGCTCTTCGACTGTCTAAGTTCTAAGAATCGTTCGCAACCTGCAGTGTCAAGTACTTCGAGGAGCCGAGTGAGTTGGTTGGCTCCAGTCGACTTGTATGTTTGAAGCGACGAACAGACTTCTTGTCAATTCGCCTTCTGGTTTGTCGTTTTGAATAGAAACATGTCCGTTGTGCCTTCCTATCTCAGAGTTTTGATATAGGCTCGAATCTCCCTGAGCCAAGATGGGAACCAATGTGATTTCGTAGAGCTAAAGGTGTGTGTGAGATTAAGTGAGTGAGCACTGTGGTGTTCTCGAAGGGAGAACTGAGGTGCAATACATCGTATCGGGACAACAGGAGGTCTCAAATATTAGAGCAAGCTAGAAATCTCTCCTTCCATGAATCCGTGTGTCAATACACTTGGTTTCATGAGTCCACAAGGAAGTTGAAGCTCATCGACCTAAAACATGATCTCCACGCCCACCGCCACCCAATTCTCCAAGAGGAGTGTTTGGAAGCTACGCAATTCGTTCACTTAATAAATATCCGCACCATACTCTCTTGTTTGACATACAAAGACATAGTTGGACGACTTCTTTTGCTGTGAGTATCTATCTACACGTGTCGAGCTGGCGCGGATTCCGATGTCTGGAAATCGGATTGGCGGATGGGTCTAAAAGTTCTCGCTGTGGAAGTCGAACTCGACGTCCTTGACGCGGCGGTTCTTGTCCTGGTTGAAGCTCGTGCATTCCTCGTGGAGCGTGTTGGCGAGTGGCTTGGGCCCGCAGAAGAAGACGCCGATCTCCTCCTTCTCGCCGATTGGCGTGATGCGCTCGAGACGCTCGTGGTTGTCGGCGATGCGCGCGAACTCGCCCTTCCAGTTGGGACGCCCGAAGTGCGTCATCTGCTTGGTTGTGAGACCCGACACGATGTCCTGGCCCTCCGTGTTGTGGATGAACTTCTGCAGCGCCTGGAGTGGCTCAATCACCTTATCGTCCTTGATCGACGAGTAGTAGTTGTGGATCTCCAGCCGGTTCTCCGTGTCCATCTCGCTCAGCTGGTTCATCGTCTCGGTGAACCAAGTGAGCGCCTCCTGCTCGCGCGTGGTCCAGTAGAAGTAGATCTTGCGGATCTGGAACGTCGGCGGGAAGCGCATGTGCGAGCAGTTGGGGCACCTGAAGCTCTCCCACTGGTAGAAGATGTTGCGCAGGATGGACGCGAACGGCGTCACGCCGATACCCGCACCGACAAACACCACCTCACGGTAGCGCGTGTAGTCCTGCGCTGGGGCGCCGACAGGACCATCGATGTAGATAGTCGGGTATGGTGACATGTTCTCAGCGCCGTGGCCCTCCATGTCCAAATTCTCCGGGTTCTTCTCCTGGATCCTCTTCACGGTGTTGTAGAGCGCGCCGGTCCAGTCGCCCGCCTTGCGGATGTGGAGGCTGAGGTAGCTGTCGTCAGGTGCCGACGAGATCGTGAACGGGTGCCACTCGAACTGCGAAATCATCGGGATGTTGATGAACATGTACATACCAGGCTGGAACTTCTGTCCCTTGCCGAAGGACGCCGGTTTCTTGATGTACAGCGCACAGGCCTCCTTCGAGAGCTTGGCTTCCAGGATGATAGTCTTGCCGCCGAAGACGTTGCCCATGCGGTAGCGCTTCTCGATGAAGTAGATGATGATGGGTGGCACGACCCACATGAACGCCTCGGGCTTGGCGAGCCACATCGCAAGGCCGTGGACCGCGATGAGCAGGATGAACGGCAGGAAGAGCAGGTGCGTGAGCCAGAACGCATTGAAGTTGCCACGACGCATCTTCGGATGCGTGAGTGGCGCCGCAATCGCCATGAGCACGACCATCAAGAGACCCGTCCAAATGGGGATCCGCTGGGCGAACATCAGCAAATTCTCGTCGCGCGCAAATTGAAGCTTGTAGTAGCGCGACTCGGCCCAGACCTCGAGCGGCACAGAGCGCGCGTAGTACACAATCATGACCCAAGCTGCTGTGTGGCCCAGTGACGCAATGATCATCACGATACCGCAGATCTTGTGGAACTCAATATGCTTGTCGATGGGCACGAACTTGACGACGATCGGCAGGCTGCGCAGCGACGTGACGAAGTTGCGGCACATGGGCATGAGTACGCAGAGCGTGTTCACCATGATCACCTGCGCAAAGCCCTTGGCGATCCTCGGGTAGTAGCCCACGGCCGGGTCGAACGGGAACATCATGGCCTTCAGGATGAACACCGTAATCATGAGAGCAAAGTACGCCACGAGGCACAGGATCTGCGTGTCGTACTTCTTGCAGTACTTGACGAGCTTGCCCCACGCCGAACGCTTTGGAGCCTTCTTCCGCTCGCCACGCTCAGCCTTCGCGGCCGTGACCTCATTTTCTGGGTGCACGACGCCGCCAAAGTACTTACGGAACTCGTTGTACGTCATCTTCTCCGGGTGCTTGCTGCGCACGAAGAGCTTGTCCACGACGCCGTCAAAGTCAAAGTCGCCGAGAAACTGCACGTTGTTGGCCACGAAGGTGGCTTCCAGGAACGCACGCACGCCCTCCTTCGTGAGCACGCCCTTGTTGTCGATGTCGAACATCTCGAAGAGGAAGCGGCACTTTTCGTCGTCGCCCAGCGTCGAGCTCTTCACGGCCTCGATCATCACGGCGACCGACTCGCGCGGCAGCGGCATGAACGCGATCGACGACGCGCGCTGCTCATAGAACGACGGCTTGTTGCTGTGACCCACGTCGCTCGGCTTACCCGTGTTCGTGAAGCGGCTGATGTCGAAGAAGTGATTGTAGAACGACATCTGCTCGCCGTTGGTGGCGCAGTCCTGGTCCTGGTTGTGGTTGAAGCCGTTGCTGGACGCCATCGAGGCCGCGGGCGCGTACGAGTACGACATGGATTCCTTGTACAGCGAGTCCTTCAGCTGGTACAAGTCATCCTTATCCAGGTGTCCGGCTGGCTTGGAGTAGTTGGACGGACCCATGCTCGGCGCGAAGCTGGGACGACCGCCTCCAGTCTGATTGAAGCCGTTTTTGCTCTTGCCCTTTCCTTTGCCCACACCAGCCGCTGGCGCGCGCACGACGGGTCCGATGATGGCGGGCGCGGGCAGCTTGGCTGGGAGCTTGCGGTCCTTGCCGTCGGATCGCTTGGAGCCCATGTCGATGTTGTTGCACGCGTGCTCGGACGGCGTGTTGCCCTTGAACATGACGAAGTCCGCGTCACCTTCCTTGTTGGAGCGCGGCATGGCGTCCTCGACGCCTTTGATATTGCTGGCAGACGACTTGGTCCTCGTGAGCGTCTTGCCGTTGTTGGCGTTCGCCGCGTACCCTGCGCGATCGAGGCGGTCCTCGAGCTTGGACGGCGGCGGCGGTCTGCTGCGGTGGTTAGCCATGCTGCTGGTGCTGTGTGCTGTTGATCTCTACTACTGTCTGCAGGAGGCAGGGCGTGAGACGTGCTCTTAAGTCCTAGCGCAGACCACTCTTGAATGTGGTGTCGGTGCGCCGCGCGTTCCTTCACACTTCCCTCCGTTCCTCTTGAATGAAACGAACTGGTGGGGGGAAGGCGCCGAAGAGAATGGGTAGTCTAAGCGACGGGAGCGAGCGGTGCGCGGCCGGAATAGAATGAGCAAATGGCGAGCTCTGGCGCGCAGGTGCTTCAGACAGACAGTTACACGACTGATCGACTCGCTCGCTGTTGGCTCAGCTCAAGAGCAGACAGGCAAATAGTACCGTAAAGGAGGAAACTGGACGTATTTCAGCTCAAGTTGTGATGATATGGCTGGTTTTTGGACGCATTTCGTAAAATGGGAGGAAAACAGCTGGTGCCTCAGAACCGCGAGCATTTCTTACCTCTGCTAGAGCAACAGTGTTGATCCAAATGCCGCGTGGAAGAGAAATGCAAACATGCGTAAAGAAGACTGTCTGTCTTGCGGTGTACATGAAAGCGGTGGTGTTGATCGAAGTGAAGAGCGTTCATTGGGATTTGAAAGCCCGATTTATGCTGGTTTTAGACCACTTATCCTGGATTTTAGCTTTGCAACTCACCAAAAAAGATTAAACTGTGAGGGGTTGCGCATCTACAGATGTTTAAATACCTTTTCATAATACATATAGATAAATGCCATTAAATAAAGCATTTTATAACACAGTTTAACCTCTTGGATGTAATTATATGCCGAATACTAGTATTCAAGGCAAAACACAGCTCTAATTCGCTCAGAGCCCGGTTTCGATAGTGAACAGACACGCAACGCCACGATGGCTTGTCTCTCACTGACTCTTGAAACAGCTGATTTTCGAGCCAGACCAGCAACATTTCCTCCAATCAGCAGGTCGCAAGGTCCGGAGAGTTTAGTACCGTTGCGCACGCGCGACAAAACCTACTCAACAGCATAGCAACAGTAGCTTGCGAGTGGGGCGCTGTTCTTTTGGTGGCGATTGTACATGGCGGATAATCTCACATAAGTCTCTGCAGTTACCTTGTGTGAGATTATCCATTCATGTAAAATCCGTCCATTTGGTAATTATTGATGAATAGCGCGAAAGTAATCGGCAGATTTGATTTCCAGCATTCTTGTCGCAGTCGACACCAAGTAGCTCAACAAAGCAAATGCGATGGCTGCAGTAAGCCTGTCCGAAAAGTGACGAGCTGGATACGAGGCTGTTGCTGCTGGATGCTGTCGTTGCTAATTGAGCGCCTTTGCCCACGACACAAAACTGAGTTGTGCTTGCCTTCGACGAAAAGGATCCATATTTTCTGCCATCCACGTCTCACAATACCGTGACGAAACGTGAATGAAGAGTCCTGCGAAAGCGCGAGCATGTAGATGGTATTCGAGCGATCGCCTCAAGGATAGTTGGATATCGATGTCTGGAGTCCGATCGACAAAAGTGAAACGCCGAGAAAGGTTTTTACGCGAGCACGTTTTAGTTCTTTAGTCAACCTACGAAATAGCCTATTCTGCTGTCGCATGGTAGGCGATTGTGAGGAATGAAAGGGACCACATTCCGAAGCAGTCACTGTTGTTGAGGCCATGATGACGTGCTGATGCTTTGACCTCATCGTGACGACGGACGTTGTCTGGCTGCACCATCCCATGCATGCATGCATGAGCGATAAAGAGAGATCTCAATGCAGATACGGCCTTTTGATACATGCCACACACTCCACTTGACGCTCCATCGGCCACCTGAGGTAGGGTCCGTATGTAGAGGACTTGTCCTCACCGAATCCGAATGGATATGCCGTGCACGCCCCTGGATGCCTGAGGCGGGGAATATAGGGATATTATAGATGGCGCTCATGGGATTTCAGGCACAATAGAAATGCGGTGAAGGCAAGTCGCGTATCTGCGCCGCTGCAAAAGCGACGATGTGATGGCGTTGATATGGATGAGCTACTGTGTGTGTGTGTGTCGTTGTCGCGCGTATCTACGAAGCAAACGATGCAACGCGCCAACTGCTTTCACAGCACGATCGACAATGAACAATGCAGGGGCGGAGCTGAGAGACCACTCGTCACCTTGGCTGCTACGAACCAACAGGACGCCAGTGTGCGATTGCTCCATGCGCTGCCAGGAAGGCTTCATTCATACGGATGCAAATGCTGTTTGCGCATGGGGTCCATCCCATCGGCACTCAATAATTAGTCCAACGAAGCCAACCTCTTGGCTTCATGAAGATATAACGTTGATCTAAAAGCCCTGCACAGAGTTGCACTGAATCCTTTCACAATTGCGGGTCATGTTGCTGATCTCTTGTGGGTCTGCGGAACAGTGCGTAGATCCATCTGTTTATCTAGATCGCCTGTCCTTTAACAAATCGCCACTAGGATTGATTGATCGCTCGATCAGCGTCGTCTCGAAGAGCTGTTGTCATCGCGTCGCCCATCGCGGCCTCGAGGCTGCGACCGATCACGACCGCGCTCGCGACTGCGGTCCCCTCGTCCTGTCGGACGTCGGGCGCCGCTGCTGCTTTCTTGACCGCGTGCCTTCTCATCCCGCGTGTCGATCGTCGTGTAGTTCTGGAAAATAATAAGATTCACAACAGTGGTTGATGGGTACAACAAGACACGAGTTAGTTGACGAAGTGGTCAATCAATAGTCACAGATAGAGGAGAAGATCACATTGACTTGACTCACATCCACTGTTGGGTCAAAGCCAGCGCGGAATTGGTCCTGCGCCACATGCAAACCGCCATCCACACACACATACAACGTTAGCTCTCTACGCATGCAGACTCAGCACAAAGTTGTCAGAGCTGAAAATACGTACATCGATGTGCTTCTTGAACTTTAGCTTCGCGGTCATCCACGACAAATCCTTCTCCTTGTCTGCTTTTTGAGAAGAAGAGGCGTCGTCGTCGTCGCTGTCATCGTCCAGGATTTGCCCGTGGTACGCCTTCGCGTCCTTCTTGTGGCCACCCTCGTCATCTCCGCTGCCGTCGTTTCCATCTGCGCCGCCGTGGCTCTTGTTCACAACCTCGAGCTTCGCCTTGAACTGCATAAGCTTCTGGAGTGTTTCCTGTTGCCGTCCCGACCGACTGCTCGCTTTCTTCTTCTGCAAGTACTTCTGGCGTTGCTGCTGCAGCGGCGTGAGCATGTCGTGGAACGCCTTGGCGTCGTCCTGCTCTTTGGCTTTCGAGCCCATGAGCACGGGTGCCGCCTTTTTGCTCGTGCGGAGCTCTTCGCGTAGGCGCGTGTACTCATCCTGCTCGTCTCGCTTGCTCTTGGATTTCTTCTTCTGTGTGGCACTGGCTGATTCCACTTCTGCCTCTTGAGCTTTGCTCGCATCCGAGCTGTCAGCCGCAGAGGAAGGGTCAACTGACTTCTTGGCTGCAGCAGACGCGACTGCGGCTTTCAGACTCGATCGCGCGGCTTCTTTCTTGGACATGCCATCGCTACTGGACTTATCAGCCCTCCCTGTGTTGCTGTCTCCGTTCGCAGTCTCTGCGATCTTCTGTAGGAGCTCTTCGTCTACTTGCGCCTTGAGCTTCTTGTCGTCCAGCAGGTCGTGGCTGCTCATTAACTTGTTGCTCTTCTTGCTCTTCTTGGTCACCTCTTGCTGGAACTCCTCCTCTTCGTCACCAAACGAAAGCAATTTCAGGTCTTTCGTCGCTTTCCGCTCGCGTTTCTTCTTCTTCGCGGCATCTTCAGCGGCTGTGGATTCGGACCGTTTGTGCTGGATGTCTCTGTTAGAAATGACACACAGCACATTGAATCAGCTACTAACAAACGAACGCCTCATAGATAAACACGAGGTGACCGCAAGATAGCATGTGCATATCTGTTGTTCAGTGAAAGGTGGCTGGTCTCACCTTGGCACGATGTCTTCGAACGGGTTCCAGAGCACCTCGACGCTCAGCAGTTTTGGTGGATGCAACGGCCGGTCCTGCGCATCTGTCTCCACGTCGCCCACACTCAGGAGGTTGAAAATCGTGTTGCCTGTGATCTGCCATGCACGCCATATGAGTGGATGAGTTAGTCACTACATGCGGCCAATCAATATGAGCAATGCAGAGCCGCTTGCTCGCTCACCTTGCCGAAGATCGTGTGTTTCTTCTCGAGGAACTCGCAGGCGTCGAGCGTGAAGAAGAATTGCGAGTGATTCGAGTTGGGCTTGTTCTCGTTCGCCATCGCGACGATGCCGCGGTGGTTGAACTTGAGGCGCGAGTGGAACTCGTCGATAAACGCGCCACCGTAGACGCTCTCGCCGCCGTTGCCCGTGCCCGTCGGGTCGCCGCCCTGCACCATGAAGCTCGCAATGATGCGGTGGAAGATCGTGTTGTCATAGTACTATACACACAGAGATTGAGTGTCAGTGGCAGCCAGCAAAGGACGGCGATCTCGACTGGTGCTGACGCTAAAACGTACCCCTTCGAGGCAGAGCTGCACAAAGTTGCGGCACGCCTTGGGCGCCTGCTGCGGCCAGAGCTCAACGTCTAGGTCGCCGAAGGTCGTGTGCAGCAGCACCTTACCCTCCGTGTTGGGCTCCGTGATGTAGATGTTGGACATGCTTCCCTGGACTGCTCGCCGCTTTCTCGTCACTCGATTGCCGAAAATGCGTGCTCGATTGTATTTGGCAAAAGTGAAATTATTCATTTATAGAGACTCGATGTGTAAATGCAATGTCTACAATTGTTATAAAGTAGTTTTATTTGGCTAGATTTGGTGAAAAGTGAAAGGGCTGATTAGCACTGCGCAAGAGGTTGAAGTGACCGCATGGCGCTTGCGTTGCGCCAGCAAGAGCATTTCCGCGAGAGTGGCGTCCAGCGCAACACAAAAGACCGTGGGTCATGGCGACGCGCACGGGACGCCTCGTGGTGGACGTGAAGACCGGCAAGGTTGTGGACGAGGTCAAGGAGGACCAGATCATGGTCGCACTCTACGACCCGGCGTGTGGCACGGACGTCGCTGCGCTGCCGTTCCAGTGCGTCTTACGCTCCGACTTCACCGTGTGAGTGGTTCGCTGTTGGCGTGCGGGATTTTTCTCTGCGTGTGCGGCTGTCATATGTGGCTGCCTAGCTGGAGAAAGTACTAATCACCAATGTCTCTGGTCCTGCTGGCGATGTGTTCGCAGGAAGAAGATAAACTTGCTCTTTGAATGCAACGCCGCGCTCTTGAAGGACCCGTTTGGGAGTAAGCCTAGTGATATCTCTTTGCTACTGCAGCAGGTATGTGTGATGTACTGATATCTGATCTATGTCCCTGTTAGATGTGCTCTGGCCAAAGGATTGGATGGTGCAGGTGCTCCCACCACAGGGCAAGGACAAGTGGTACTACGTGATCCACGAGCGTCTCGAGCCGCCGCCACAGGACGACCTCAAGGACCCCATGTACTCGGGCGAGACGATCCTCGTGCTCTCCTATGTGCCACTTGCGTGCGAGGCTGTGGACCTCAAGACGTGGTTTCTCTACGGTCTTTCACAGGATTTCGAGCCACTCAAGGTGCTGCGGGCGGAGATCGATGTGATGCAGAGGAAGAAGATGGTTGTGGAGCAGAAAGTCGCGGCGTTGCCGTCCATGGACGTCGATGGTGATCCACAACAGCAGGCGGAGATGCGCAAGAAACTCGCAGACGCGATTGCAAGCCACGCGTCGCGCTTCGACAAGCAGCTCGAGGCGCTGACGCGGCGACGCAAGCGTATTGAAAAGTTCCTCATGACCGAGCCAATGCAGCTCTCCATCCTGCCTACCGATGCGACTCAGAAAGGGGAAACTGGTGATGCAGTCCGTACTGAGACGCGGACGTGGGCTGTTGCGTTCACAAGTCCACGCGGCCAGGAGCTCGCGTCGGTCGCAATGGACAAGTGTGACTGGAATTACGTGTGTCTCGTGCAGACACGGCCGCAGCCGAAAGCGTTCCTGGAAGATGATCAAGTGGACCACGAGGTGATCAGTACCCAAGACCTTTCCAAGGAAATCAACATGCGCACAGTACGATTGCGGCGGCTCAAGCATGGCGAGGGCGAGTTTATGGAGCCAATCCCAGTCCAGAACGACGACGACGAGGATGACAAAGGCAAGAAGCCGCTGAGTCCCTGGGATGAAGACTTCCACATCTCATCGATTGGTGCCATGTACGCGGGTGGGTGGTGTCTCGGCGAGAAGCATGGTAAGGGTGTGGAATACACCAACGCGGGTTTTTATGACGGCAAATTTGTTCAGAATGCGAGGACTGGCAAGGGCAAACTTGTGTTTGGCAAAGGCACGACGTGCAGCGGCACCTTTGAGAGGCCGTCACGGCGCTATGAGTATGGTAAGAAATGCAAGGACCGCGTGTACACTCCGTCGCTGCTGAATGGTGACGCGTTTCGAGACGGCGTGGCCCAGGGAGATGTAATGCGGATCACCTTCCCCGATGGAGCGACCTACGAAGGCGAAATGGTTGACGGCAGGATCACGGGCTTTGGCAAGTACATGTCATCCACGGGTGTGGTTGAGGAAGGCACATTCCACGATGGACTGCTTCATGGTGAAGGTTGCTCACGACGATTCCCCGACGGATCCAGACAGGAAGGCACGTTCGTACAAGGCCAGCTTCATGGTCAAGGAAAGCAGATGGAGCGCAATGGCGACTCGTACGACGGTTTCTTTGAGAATGGCGTAAAGCAGGGACGCGCAACGTCGTACTTTGCAAAGAAAAGCTCAAAGCACGTTGGCTTCTGGCACGAGAATGCCATGGACGGACGTGGCGACTTTTACTACAAGCAAAACAACAGCGAGGGTGCTGGCGATGGCTCTGGATCAGTTCCTGCGGTGCACGCTGCTGATAGAGACGAGGTCGAAGGGAGCGAGAGCTGGGATTTCTGGTACGAAGGCAGCTTTCTTCACGGCGAGAGCGTCGCGCGCCACCGCCACGTTGACATCTACAGCAAGTTCCCGCATCACTCGCCGTTCACGACGAACGGCAAGAGCTCTGAGAAGATGCCGTTCCTGACAGATGAGTTACCAACAAAGCTGAAAAAACTGGAAGCGCGCACCAAGAAGAACGCGGTGCGACGACAGCAGCGCGAAAAGGAATTCCTTCAGCAGCGTGAGTTTACAAATCTGTCGCTCTACTACCAGATCCTGGATGAGTTTTACGAGAAATGGGCACTGCAGAAGAAAAATGCAAAGCTGGATGAAGAGCTGACACCCAACGAACACAAGCGTGTGCTTGAGGAACGGGCGGCGATGCTCGAGTTTGAAGCAAATCGTGCCAAGTTTCGAAAGGAGAAGTACGACTTGTCTCCGCGAAACCGCGAGCTGCGCAAGTTTGAAGAGTACCTGGAGCGCATCACGCTCACAGAGCACGTCAAGCTTGAGCGCGCGATGGATTCCGAGCTCACGGAGATTAATGCTATGCTTCGTAAAGCGCAAAGTGAGGGCAGATGACATGGTATTCCGCGAAAGCAAGGCGGTTGCTTGTGTGTATGAGGGCTCTAACAAACCATGCCGGCTTCTCCAGTGTTCGTGGTTGGTTACTTGCATGTATTCTGGTGAATTTTGTCGCCTGCGATCAACAAATGAGCTGGAGCAGTGGATTCAGCGGACTGGATGAGAAAACGAGCTGCGGCTGCCAGGCTCAAAGAGATGTGTCGCCTCATCCGCGCAGCGTACTTGTCTGTTCGACATGTAAAAGAGAGTGATGCAACCTTGAGCATCGTAGCGCTATCATGTTGTGAAGTTTGAACGAATGAAATTGATCAAAGCTTTGCTCGTGGCGCTCGATTGATTCTATTGGTCGCTCTCGCCTTCTTTTGGCGTTAAATAGCGCGCGACTTCCTCGTCATTGCGTCCAAAGCCCTGCAGACGCAGCTCTGAGTTCTGGTACGAGAGCAACGCGCCACCGATGCAGCCCATGACGCCAGTGAAGAGCATGGCGGGGCGTGCGAGCTTCCTGTCTAATTGCTTGCCTGTGTCCAGTTAAACAAGCATTGCAATGGAGTGAGCATGTGAGTTAGCTTCGTTGATCCACACACACAGCAACAACGACATTCCTAGGTACGGCGTGTTTTCCAGATACATGCAGAGATGGTGACTCTACAGTGCACACAAGGGCTCTACTCGCAACGTTACAGTATGTAGCTCCTCGACACGTACCAACCATGTACCCGAGCGGAAAGCACGCGCTGCCGAGCACGGCCCACTGCACGAGGTCGTTGGTGCTGATGTTGCTCTTGACCTGCTCGAAGGTCGGCGCGGTGTAGATCACGGGAAACTTGGGCACGCGCGGGTCGCGCACAACCGGCGGCTGGCGCTTGTCCTGGTCGGCTGTCATTGTCGCTTTTGTCTGTGTCAATCGCGGCGGCGACCACATTGATTTTCGACACACGTTGCTTCAGCTGACATTGCTGTTTAGAATGTCGAAAATGGTAGCGGACAGTAATTTGCCTGAACAGAAGACCCTGCCATCATCAAGTTCTCTAGTCATTAAACTCAATATGGAACGAATGTTCTAACATAACCTTTTGTATCGTATATATTTGATCAAATTGTTGAGGTTTATCTATAATACCTCTTTACCTCTATTAAATAGTCTTCTCTATCTTACTATATATTCTAGATGTCGTATATTGAGCCCAACGGGCTTGTATTCCGTTTACGACAGTCCAGTGTCGCACCCTTCTTAGAATAATCAGGCGAAGAAAGCTGTCGCCCGCAAGATCACCACCAGCCTCTTCGTGATCACTTTGAACGACGACACACACCTTCGTGCGAATCGTGA
Organism: Globisporangium barbulae; assembly: GCA_023337805.1. NCBI lineage: Eukaryota > Oomycota > Peronosporomycetes > Pythiales > Pythiaceae > Globisporangium > Globisporangium barbulae. Next base: position 26,536 of record JAADXK010000207.1, read on the forward strand.
TGCTGGACGACGTCTACGCCGTGAAGCAGGTGGCGTTCCTGGGCAAAACCGTGACGACCGTCTGCCAGAACATCAACGGGCCCTGCCCGCTGCTCGCGATCTGCAACGTGCTGCTGCTGCGCGGCCACGTGACGATCCACGAGCACGTCTCGCCCGACGGACTCATCTCGGCGCACGACCTCATGCGTGTCGTGCAGCACCGGCTCGTGAGCACCAACCCGCTCGTACGTGTCTTCTTACCGCTTAGTTGTGTCGTGATGTCATTCGTGGGCTGTGCACGTCTCGCTTGTCCTAATGATGGTATGCTGTGTGTTTGTAGGTGCCAGGAAGCACGGATCTTGCGCATCTAACGCGTGAGAAGACGCTCAATGACGTGATCGCGCTGCTGCCGAGCCTCCTCGTCGGGCTCGACGTGAACGTGCGCTTTCACAAGTACGTCATAGCTCTCATACGTACAGTATCTTTGCTCCGTGAAAGCTAATGCTGCCTGTGTGTCCCTTGGTTTCTTCCAGGATCACGGACTTTGAGTACACCGTCGCGTGCGCGGTGTTTGACATGCTCGATATTGCGCTCGTGCACGGCTGGCTGCTCGATGAGCAGGACGAGAAGACGGTGCGTTAGTATACAGAAGCTCCTCTCTCTCTCTTTCTCTCTCGTTGTTCCCCAAAACGGATGCTAACATTTGCACTGTTCAATGCGCCTTTGGATCACCTCACGTAGATGAAAATCGTCGAGAACAAGTCGTACAATGAGCTCGTGGAGCGCCTCGTCGAGTACCGATCCGTGCTGATGACCGAGAGCGAAGCGAAGCCCACCTCTTCCGATGATGATGGTGACGCAACTCCAGACTCTGCTGCTGCCACAGGTGAAGCCTCTGATGAGCCAGACACTGCTACTGGCGAAGACGACGAGCTAGAAACGAAGCCACATCCAACAGTCTCCATAGTGACGAGCTTCAAGGAGCTGACGATCAACACCGACGTCGTACCCAACAGTGCGGAGCTCTCGGTGGCCTCGCCAGCATCATCGGTGTCGTCGTCGTCCTCGTCGCCGTCGAATGCAAAGAGGAGCCCGTCGAAGCAGACCGTCCAGGTGATGATGAAGGAGCGGCACATCAGCGACGCCGATGCCGTCAACACCGCGACGGTTCTGCTAGAGGAAGGTCCGATTCTTGAGGAGTTCTTTGACTCAAGCGCGAGCCAATTGACGTACTACGGGCTCGTGAAGCTCCACGAAGAGGTGCGCGAGCGTCAGCTCTGCGTCTTCTTCCGCAACAACCACTTTTCGACATTGTTCAAGGTACGTACATCTACATGCGGACCGTGTTTGTGTGTATAGCAGCGATCTAGTAGATGCATGTCTAGTTGCTATCTTCGAAACTGACTTGTCGTGGTGGTGCCTTGTCCGCTAGTGCGATGGCTCGCTGTACCTGCTCGTGACGGATGCCGGGTACCTCGACGAGCCAACCGTGGTCTGGGAGCGCCTGAACGAGATCGACGGCGACACAGAGTACTTCAACGCGAACTTCCGGCCGCTGAACGTCTCGGAGACGAACCAGCAGAGCATTCTGACGAGGCAAGAGCAGGAGAAGCAGCAGCGCGCGTTGGACGAGGCCAAGAGGCTGCAGGAAACTGCCGCTGAGGATGCGAAGGCTGAAAGTACTGCTGACGGTGACGGTGTGCACGAGTTAACTGAAGACCCAGACTACCTGCTGGCCTTGAAGCTACAGGAAGAAGAGGAGGCGCTCGTGAACGGCAGCCGTTCCAAACAACTGGTCTCGCCGGCGATGTCCCCACGCCGGAACCCGAGTCCAGTGAGCCAAGCTCCTCAGCAAGCGTTCTCGCCTGTGAACTTTGCCGACGTTAGTGATGATGACGACAGCGGGAACGACCGTGGGGGAAGCAGTCATGAAGCCTCTCAGTTTGAAGAAACTAGTGACAGTCGAGTGCAGACTGGCAGTCCTGGTGGTGGTGCTAGGAGCTCTAGTGCTGGTGCTAATCTTGCAGATCAAAACGATGACGTGCTCCCCTTCACGGAAGACGGGCAGCTCATTCTATCGGAAGAGGAGCTCGAAGCCCAGCGCCAGGCCGAGCGGTTCTACCAGGAGCGCAAGCGCCAATTTGAGCACCAGGCGTATCAGATGCCCCCACCACCACAGCAACAGCCTCGTGGAAGCACAGCGAACCGCAGTAACGCCGCTCGCCAAACGAAAGAGGACAAGGGGGAGTGCAGCGTCATGTGAACAGCGCAACAAGGTCAAATCGGTGTGAACAGCCCAGTCCAGCCACCAGATTCTTCGAGTTCTTCCTCTCGTCGTTGGCCTTAGATATTTAAATTAATCAGGTTTACCCCCTGCATGATCTAGCCTATCTACCTAGCTATCTTCCTAAATCTTGATCGTGATCGTCTCTGGCTCGAGCTCCGGTTTCTCCTCGTCCTCGGTCACCTTCGTGCTACTGGCACAGGAACTCGAACTGCTATGAGTCGTCGCGGCCGAGTCCTCCGACCGCGCGCGGCACTTCTGCACAGATGGCTGGCGCACAAAGTCGAATCCGGCAAAGTCGCGCTCGTAGCAGCTCACGAGCTCCTCAGACACATAGATCTGGTGCGGCTGCTCGGTGAACTGCGGGTCAAAGTTGTTCACGAGGTTGTCACCTGGCGGCCCGGGCACAAGCGGCGGTTGCATCTGGCGCTTGAGCACTTTGTCCCAGTCGACGTCCTTGAAGAACGCGTGCTGTTTGATCTCCGAGACGCCGTGGTGGAAGCCCAGACGGTCCTCCTGCTTCTTGTCGAGCAGTGCCATGAGCAGAGCCTTAAAGTCCTTCGAGATGTTGTTTGGGTACCGCACGGTCTGGTACAAAATCCGCTGGTGCGTGCTCTTTTGGCTCGACTGCGGGATGTAGAACGGCGGGTACCCGGCACGGAGCTCAAAGAGGATGCAGCCAAACTGCCACATGTCCACGGGCAGACCGTGGCCGCCTGGGTAGCGGCCGACCATCTCCGGCGGCAGGTACGTGTCCGTGCCACACATGGTCTTGGTGCGGCCGTGGCGGGATTCGAGCCGCTTAGCGAGCCCCATGTCCGCCAGCTTGATGTGGCCGTCCGTGTCCAGCAGCACGTTCTCCGGCTTGATGTCGCGGTGCAGAATGCTCATGTTGTGCAGGTGCTCAATCGCTAAGAGCAGCTCAGCGCCGTAGAAGCGCACGACGTCCTCGTTGAAGCACCCGCCGTGATTCTGCATATGAAGGAAGAGATCGCCGCCAGGCATGAACTTGGACACGAGGAAGACCGACTTGCCCCGCGCAAAGGCAAAGTCGAGCCCCAGGATGAACGGGTGGTCAGCAGCCCACTCCATGACGCACCGCTCCGTGTACACGACCTTGGCCTTCACCTGGCTCAGCTTCATCTCTTTCACGGCGTAGAGCTGCTTGTCTGCCACGCCTCGGGCGAGGATCACGCGCCCGTAGTGACCCTTGCCGAGCAGCTTGAGCGTCTGGAAGTCGTTCACCGAGAGCGAGTGGCGCTGGATGGCGGCAGCCTGGGCCGCGAACTTGGCGCGGTCCTTTTCTGTATCGGCCGCGAAGAGGATCGCGCCCTTGCCGCTCTCGGGCGTCACGCAGAAGACGTAGCCGGCCGAGTCATCGTCGATCATCTTGATCGTGCAGTTCTGCAGGTTGAGGTACTTGAGTGACGCGGTGGCTGAGCTGCTGCTGGTGGCAGTGTTTGCGGAGTTGTCGTCGACCTTGGTGACGCGATAGTAGACGAGGTAGGTCGACTTGATCATCGCGCAGTACTTATACGAGCTCCAGACAGGCAGCAGCTGCCGACGCTTGCGGAATAAGTTCACGAACGTCGACGGCAGCGAATTGATGAAGAGCTTGGACTCGTCACTGATGCTCGTGTCCTTGCGCACAAACATGTTGAGTACCATGGCTGCTGGTTGATGATAGACTGTGGCTGGTAGTAGTGCTGGTCGGTGGACGCCGTGCACTTGTGCGTCGACGGGCGAAATGCGCTGTGAGAGAATGAGAGGGAGCCTCTTGTCGTACAGAGAGCAGCCCCGATTCCCAGACGAGCTTTGCCAGGAAAGACGCGCTCGGGCAAGAACTTCTCTTGCTTGTTGTGAAGGGGCTGTGGGGTTTGCTTATCCGCGACGAGAGCCAAGACCCGCCGCGACGAGAGCCAAGACCCGCCGCTACTGACGCAAAGAGCTCTAGTTGCGAGAATAGCTTTGTGGGATAGGATCTTAGTCCAATGGTGTGATCACCCCACGAGCGAGCAGCTCCTTTCGCTTGGCCCAAATCCTTCGGATTTGGGCGAAAAGGTTCGCTCTTATCGCACAGGCATCGGTGGTTCATATAGTTTTGCAACGCGAGACGCGGCGCTGAATTATCAGATACCGACTGAAAATAGGTCGCTAATGAGCCAATCAGCGCAAGTTATTTCGCCTAGGATCGGATCTTCACAGCTATTATTAGTTTCTCAATTAAGGTGACCAAATCCGATCGACACTTTGAAAAGGCAGCCATCAAGAGATTCCATTCATTCATTCATGCGCTCACTTGCCACGCTTTCTCGCCATACGCTAGCTAGGCTTCTTGCGATGACGCTCAAGGCCTTCGAGGTTCTCCAAAGCTCGCGTGGTTGAGCGATGCGAGGAGCTCATTTGAGATACAAATGTCTACTTGTCCTCCTTCTTCTCCTCGTCCTTGCTCTCATCCTTCTTGTTCATCTGCGCCATGGCCGCCTGGATCTTCGGGTCGTTCGGGTCCACGCCCGGGAGCCCCGAGAGCAGCGAGTTCACGAACGTCGGGTCCATGAACGGCAGGTTTGACGCCGGAGCGGGCGGGGCTGCTGGCGCCGGTGGAGGTACGCCCGCGGTGGCCGCAGACGCGCTCTCATCCTGCTTTGGCTCGGCCTTTGGTGCTTCCTCCTGTTGAGTAAGAAAGAGCAATGTCAGCCACACGTTGCTCTTATAAAGCGAGATCAAATACAAGGACGACGTACTGCTTTCTTTGGCGACGCTGGCTTCGCGTCCGCTGGGGCCGCAGGGGCCGCGACTTCTTCCTGCTGCTTGGCCTCTTCAGCTGCTCGCTTCTGCGCCGCCTCTTGGCGCGCGCGCTCTTCCTCCATCGACACACGAAGAGCCTGAGCAACATAGTAAGAAAGACCATCAAATCAGTACACGCCTTGCCTAGGTCACCAGTATCAACAATCCCACTCGATGGTAGAACATGGCACTGTACGCACCAACGCCAGCTCTGGGTCCATGCTGGGGTCAATGCCGCCGTACTCAGCAAACGAGTCACCGCCCGCACCAGCAGCGCCGCCACCTCCGCCAGTGACCATGGGGCTGTCTTCGCCATGGAGTACTGGCGACGACACGAGCACATCCGACGGCAGCACGCCCGCTGGTACTGTGACGAGATGGCTACACACCAATAGAGCGCATAGATAATACAAAACAGTGAATACACATGACCTGGTAGCAGTATAAAGAAATGAGCTGTTGATAAGGTTTGTACCTGTTGCTGTTGCTGTTGGCGGCGTCCACGAACACCTGCAGCTTGGCTGCGTTCGCGTCCACTTCGCCCATGCTGATCACATCGACAGCGATCTACAGAGCGCAATATAAACAGAGCCACAGTTAGTTCGTTACCAATGTCATAGAGAACATAAAGGCAGTAGTCGCTTCTGACGCACGTTGTTCTTCTTGAGGAGCTTGCCGATCTTCACGAGCGTCTTCTCGTCCTCCGTGATCGGCGAGCCGACGAACACCACCACGCGCTGGCCGCCTGCATCATTAATATGTCCATTCATAGACGACAGTCAGTGAAATGCGGTGGGTCAATGCCTGCGTTGGTGAGGCTATGATACGTAAACGCACCCGTCTTGGTTCTTCTGTGCTTGAGCGCGAGCTGCGCGACCTGGATCGCGTTCGAGAGCTTCAGCTCGCCGCCGATGTGCACGCTGTGCACGGCATTCAGCAGCGTGCCCATGTTCTCGGTCGGCGACGCCAGCACCTGGACGCTGTGGTTCCGACACAATATTGTGATCGTGAGCTCAACGCCAATCAACCCACACACAGCACATCAAGCCTACGAGAACGCACCTCTTGCCGGCCATAGTGAGCACACCCACCGTGCTCTCTGGGTTCGACTGGGTCTTCGTGCCGCAGAGCAGGTTCGCAGCGTCGTGTTGCGCCTCCAGGCGCGACGGGATGTAGTCGCCATTACGCATCCACTCCGAATTGTCCAAGCTGACAAACAAACGCACACACAACCACATAACGACATCATACACGGTAAGTCGCGACTATTACAGGAGCTCAAAACAGCATTGTGCCATGTATAGCCATAGCGCAAGTGGATACGCCAAGCGTCACGATAGCACTTCGCATTCGCTCGCGAGAAGCAAGCGGACGACGAAGAAGCCGAAAGATACGCCTCAGCGGCGGATCTCACGTGGAGTGGCGCTCCACGCACAGCAGCCACGCTCACAGGAAGAGCACAAGAGACGCAAGAGATCTATGGACAGCAGCCACCGTTGTCGCTAGTGCTGGTAGCTGTAGGGGAAAGCTAGTGAACGCACCAGATCATCGTCGCTTCGAGCACCATCTTTGCTTCGTGAGGGGGTCGTCGCTTTTTTTCGCTTTCGATCCAAAAGCGGCAACGTCAAAGCGAAGAAGGAAGGATTCGTACTTTGAAGAGCTGATGCGGTAGTTTAGTCTTCTTGCTGTATTATCTCTGTTAAGTGCGAGTTGCTTTAAATCGGAATTTGACATTTATGACAAATTAGTGCAAACGTCATTATCTTCATTCTTGTCATTTTTTGTCCACCCTCGGTTGAGTGCCGTGGTAGTCATTAATAGCTTGACCGCGCAATGGGCACTCAGACAAGGATGTCACTACTCGCTGTAAAAAGTCGGCCCCAACGAAACTATCGTGCATTTTTGAATTCGAAGAGGTCCGACCCCGAGCGACCCCACACAAGCAGCACAAGCGATGATGATGACCATGACGCAGCGCGAACACCAGCAGACGTCTCCACCTCCAGCACCACAAGCGCTGCCAGCGACGGCAAGCGCATCTGTAGCACCATCCACTGCCGTAAAGAGCACGAGGCGCCACTGGCGCGCGCTGCGCAACGCGCTCGTCTCGAAACCTGCGGCTGCGAGCGGTGATGCAACGGCGTCGACGATCTCAACGGCGTTCTTTCCCGTGTTTCCAGCGACGCGGCCAAGCGAACAAGCTACAGTATTAACAGCAACCTCCGGTAACAGTGCGGCTGCGGGTGCACTACCAAGCAGAGCCCCAGAAGAGGGCTTCGAGTGGGTCCAGTATGACGTGTCAGTGAACCCATGCGATGCCACAACACGCCATCGCGTGTTCGTGCATGAGAAGCAGAAGGGCAAGAAGATCACAATCGCGGAGCTACTGAGCCACAAGGTGAACGAGGGGGTCGATAACACGGGGAACGTCCGGACGTGGCCGTCTGAGCAGCTCCTACTCTCCTTCTTGCTGAAGAACGACGTGTGTCAGCGTCTCTACCAGAGCCGAGGTGGTGCTACCCCATTGAACTGTTGCGAGCTCGGCAGTGGCATGGCTGGCTTGGCGAGTCTTGGGCTACTCGCGCACGGCCCTGTTCCCTTTGGTCGCTTTGACGTCACGGACGGCAACCCGCTCTCGGTCCAGAACCTCAAGATCTGCGTGGACGAGAATGCCGCGTTGGGCACATTCGCCACGAGCGCACCCAACACGACGCGCGTCAACGTGAACATGCTCCGCTGGAACCGCAATGCGGCCTACGCTGTCGACGAGCTCCACCAGTTCGATCTGCTGCTTGCGAGCGACTGCCTCTTCTTCGAGGAATTTCACGTCGACCTCGCGTACACGGTCAAGCAGCTGCTCAAGCCGGGTTCAGGACGGTGCTTCATGCTGCAACCGAGCCGCAATGGGTCCATGGAGCGCTTCGTCGCGATCGCGCAGAGCCACGGGCTCCACGTCGAGCGCTGCGACGACTTCGACTCGGACGTCGCACAGAAACATGCGAGCTACCTCACGGGCCGACCAGACTACGTCCCAGACGTGCATCTGCCGATCCTGCTGACAGTGTCAAGCCAGCCAATCTTTTAGTTTGTTGTCTGCTAGCTGGCAATATCTTATTCCCGTGTTGTCGTGTCTAGTCGTGCTGCGTCGTTCTCCGATGCTGTCCACATATTGTGAGCACTTACATCGTTCTTCCAATCTCCAAATCATTCATGTCAAACTGGGTAGTCGTTCCAAAATATTGACATTCGACATTCCATGCATACTTTGAGATAAGATTCCACTTGTGGGATTCCCAGACCTCGCAAGTTGAAGTCAAAGGCAACCCAATGCTCAAAAGACACCGCAACAAGCGACAGCAGTGACGACACGAGCC
>JAADXK010000208.1:0-34873 GCA_023337805.1 Globisporangium barbulae
CGGCACCGGCGTCACTGCGCTTCACACCCACGCCACTCTTCAAGTAGCACGCCGACTTGCCATCAGCGTTGTAGTTCACGAACGTGTACGCCTTGCAGCCAGCGGTGTCGGCACACTTGGCGCAGCACTCGGACGGCAGCAGACCGCGCACCGTCGCTATGTCGTCGCCGCTGAAGTCCACGCCCACCTGCTGCTTGCCGCACTGCTGGGGCTCAGGACGACACTGGTAGTACCACGGGTTCCACGCCTGGCAGTATTCGCCCGACGGACAGCACATGGCGCCCTCGCTGGCGCTGCCACACTGACCACCCGAAGAAGCGCACACTGGCGCCGGCACATCGATCACAGCCGACACCGCACCAGATACTTCACGTTTCGAGCCAACTCCAGACTTCAAGAAACAAGCAGACTTGCCGTCAGCACCGTTGTAGTTCACGAACGTGTACGCCTTGCAACCCGCGGTCTTGGAGCACTTGTCGCAGCACTCTTCAGGGAGCAAACCCTGAATCTTTTGCAGGTCGTCGCCGTAGAAGTCGATGCCCACCTGCTGCTTGCCGCACATGGTAGGCACGGAACGGCACTGGTAGTACCAAGGGTTCCATGGCTGGCAGTAGTCACCGGCAGACGCACAGCAAGAGGCACCAGTGGCGTCAGAGCCACACTGAGCACCAGTTGGCGCACAGGTTGGAGGAGCTGGGGTCGGAGCAGGAGTTGGAGCTGGTGTAGGAGCGACCGTCGTAGGGTTTGGAGTCGCCGTCGTTGGAACTGGCGATGGTGCAACCGTTGAAGGGACTGGAGTTGCAGGAGCAGGGGTTGGACCAACCGGGGCTGGCGTTGGTCCAACTGGAGCTGGCGTTGGTCCAACTGGAGCTGGCGTTGGGCCAACTGGAGCCGGGGTCGGGCCAACTGGAGCCGGGGTCGGGCCAACCGGAGCCGGGGTCGGGCCAACCGGAGCTGGCGACGGCACGGTCGCACCGCCGCAAGCAGCCTTCACAAGGTCGAGCAGATCTGCGCGGTACTGAATGCGCGAGCCAAGGCCCACCGTGCACTCGGCTGGGTTCAAGGCCTCCGCAGCCGCGAACACACGCGAGCACGCAGCGCTGGCACAGATCTTTGGCAACTGGTTCGTCGTCGGGCGCGATGGAGGAATGAACGCGTAGCCAGACTCCGTCGAGCACGCTGTCAGGTCCTTCGTGACCGTCACGATCGGAGCGATCACCGTCTGCGAGCACGTCGGGCTGAGCGTCGGCGCAGGCGTCGATGGCGGTGTTGGAGCAGACGTCGGAGCTGGCGTCGGCGCAGCGGTTGGAGCAGCCGTCGTCGGCGCTGGCGTTGGCGGAGCAACACCCGTCGCGCAGTAATTCGTCACGCGCTTCAGCAGACCAGACACCAACTGGATGCGGCCGCCCAGAGGGATCACACACTCGGTCGGGTTCGTCGCCAGAGCGTCCGCGAACGCCTGCGTGCACACCGAGCTGGCGCACATCTTGTCCATGTCCGCTACGGATGGTTCCGCCGCTGGCGCGATAAAGCCGTAGCCAGAGACCTTGGCACAGTTGAGGAATGCTGGGTTCGTCAGCACGAGTTTCGTAACGGTAGCAGCGTCGCACACCTCAATTGGTCCGGACGGCGTCGGTGCTGGTGTTTCAGGAGCAGGAGTTGGAGTTGGGTCAACTGGTTTTGGGGTTGGAGCAGGGGTCGGAGCTGGCGTAGCTGGGATCGGAGTCACTGGCGCCGGAGTAACTGGAGCTGGAGTCGGCGCCACCACGAACTTACACGCATTGTTCACGTAGTCGAGCAAGTCAGCGCGGTACTGAATGGGCGTTGCGCCGACAGTCACAGTACACTCGGTCGGGCTGAGGGCGAGTGCAGACGTGAACACGCGATTACAGGCCGCGCTCGCACAGATTTTCGTCAAGTCGGTCGCCTTTGGTTTCGCTAGCGGGACGAACCAGTAGCCCGAGTCTGCCGTACAGGCCGTTCGGTCGGTCGAGATCGCCGTAATCGGCTTCGTCACGCTGGACAAGCACGTCGGCGTCGTCGCCGCGTCCACAGCGGAGAACACCGCGGCGGCGGCCGCGAGCAGCACAGCGACGCTCTTCATGGTTGCTGCTAGTTGGAGTCGACCTCGCTCTTCTTGTCTGCTGCTGCTGGTTGCCTGTCTATTGACTGTGATCAGTCAGCGAGAGGCGCGAGCGAGCGAGCTGTCTGTTTATCTACCGTCGAGCTGTGGGTCCGGCGGTGGGGGAGAAAGGAAAACGCGAGTGTCTACGACAAGGCGAATTCGCGAGTGGAGACCAGAGCGGGGAGCTGCAAACGAGGGAAGGACGGAGGTTGACAGATCCGAGGTCAGCTGTTTGTGCGAGCGCTTTGGTTGTGTGTGTGCCCGCGAATCCAAATCCGCTGCTGCTGGTCCGGCTCCTTGCAGCCAGCCGCTCGGTCTCTCGTACCGATTGTCGGTCATAGAACGCGCGAACGAAGGGAGGAAGCATCGAGTGGGGATGGACCTCCTCGCGTTGCACATTGAGACCAGAGGTTGAACCGCTTGGTAGATTCGCTTGAAGATTGTTGATTTTTACCTGTTTATAGTAAATAAATGCTGGTGGTTAGCTTCAGCGTTATTAGAACAAAACACATGATTTGCAAGGTTAGCTATATGAGTTAACAGTGCATAGTAGTTATCAAGGGTGTCGTCAGGTCGTCGTTCGAAAAAATAGCGTTCCAGATGTTTTTGCACGTCAAACGTTGACAAGTAAGAAGTAAAATGAGGTTCCGAATAAGGTAAAATAATCCATAGAATGTGTATGTGTTCAATTGTCGAGTATCGGCAATTACGTGCGCGCATGAAGAGGCGTTTGATTAGCAAAGATTTGCTGTGCGGGTACAATTGAGTGTCAGCAATGATCGTCAGCGACTTTCATCACGTGGTTAGTCCATAGTCAAGCCATCATGCGGTAATCGTTCACGCTCACCATCAAGATCCCTCTTCTACCAACTTGTATCGTTTAACTTATTAAGTTTAGTATATCGATCCCTTTTTGCTAAACATGTGACGTTTTCTGACTCGATGTCAGCCAAAAGGAGACGAGCAAGCTTTGTGAGCCCAAATGAGCGTCGTCCACTGAATGCTACCACTTGAGTGAAGTGCCATTTGCATGCAAACAAGCACATCAACACTGTTGCACACAATTACTTGGGCTCAAATGAACGCTAGCAGGCTCGAAAAATGCTTCAGCGGAGGAATCTGCAAGTATTCGTGAATGTATGCAAGAGTGCGTACAGTTGGCCGCCGGTGTCGTAGCTACGTCTCGATGCAATCGAGAGGAGCTCCGTTTCGGAAGCGAGTGACACTGCGCGCGTAAGAAGTGTTTGGTGGGTGAGAGGCTTTTAGGGATTTGTATGAAATGGACGCTAGGTCAGACTAGCGAATCTCTTGCCATATCTTCAGCTCGCCTGCAATGGTGTTAACATGTTGCCATTGCATGTACCGGTAGCAGTGCACTTGGCATCGCGACGTGCGCGGCATTGCTGAATGGCCCAGTTAGGTACAGACAATAGTACACTCCAGAATCCGTATCAGCACCGAGTCCCATCGTTCGTTTACAGTTCGACTTGGAAAGGTCAAACCACAGACTCTTCCATCGCGCACAACCGCATCCGAGAAGTGAGCTTTTGAGTTTTGCAATCGAAAACTGGCGCTTTTGTCCACCATCATGAATGCTTCAGACGTACCAGTGATACAAGCGATGAAAGGGATGCCATGAGAGCGAGATGTTACTTCGTGGTTGAGCTTCCAAAGCAACGGTGGCGCTCGAGCAAGAAACACGATCAGCATTCCACATCTCTCGGCTCGCGTCTGCTTTTTAGCGCGAAATTCGTTTTACAACGGAGCTGGAGAGCGAGAAAGTCGATCGATCAATCGCTTGTTGCTCGAAGCTTCAAACGCCTTCTTTTGACGAAGGGAGTGGCCGAGACGTGATACTTCACGCTGTGGTGCAGTGGGTGGGTTTAGCTGCTGCTTTGGACTTCGTGAACATCTGGACACGTGAGCTGGGCTCGCTAATATTGTAGGTTCGATAATTCTCGTAAAGAACGTTCAGCGTCACGGTCGTTTCAGCAGAGGATTGACGAATACCTTGTCACTCGGTTCTACCACGAGATGTCGTTTACATCCTGCTTGTTCACGACCTGGATCGCCTGCATCAGATATCGGACGCGGAAGTAGTCGAACGAGTCGATTGGGTTGTCGCCCCACGTTGTGTTCAGCAACATGCACTCGACAAAGAGCAGCGCCAGGATGCCGCTGTCGTTGGATACCGTCGACGCGGGGCGACTCGGCGAGGTCTCAAAGTCCACTGCCACATTGAGGCCGCGAAACAGTGTCTCGACTGTCGCCTGCAGCTCCTCGTACTCGCTCTCAGTCGGCGCACACAGATAGCAAACCTTCTTTGTACAGTCAACGAAGAAGCCACCCCAGCGCTGCGACTGAAGCTGACTCAAGCCTGCGACAAAGTCCTTCGGGTACAAGAACGCGCCGTAGGTGCTCGCTCGGTTGCAGCGCTCGCGTACATCAGTCTCAAACATGAAGCTCGGACTGATGAAGCTCGCCTTTGCGTAGAAGCGCGTGTGCATGTGCAGCAGAGCTGCCTTGACGCAATCCACGTCAATGTTCGCGTGCGAGCTGAACTTGAGGAGACTGGCGCCGAAAATCGCGTCGGTGAACCCGAACTGAGCGTTCGCGTCGACGTTCTTCCCACGAATCACGGTTCGCGTCAGCGGCAGCAGCGTGAGCGCGTGTACAAAGAGCTCCTAGGATTTTAGCAAACGACAGGCTCGAGTAGAGTTAGACACTGGTTGTTCGAGCTCGGCAAACGTGTCGAGTCAACTGAGCACGGCGTACCTTGGTGAAGCTGGCGTATTCGTCAAACGGGGCGGATGGGAACGCCGAAAATGAAGTCGCCTTGATCCAGTCTACGGCGATCTTCACCTCCGCTATGCTGTTTCGCGCGAGGTAAAAGCGTTTCATAGTCAGCAGCTGGCGAGATGAGAGGGTCGCGACGCGCTTCTCATGAAAACCTGGTAGTGTCACCGGTAAAGTCACCCCCACGGACTGCGGGAGCAGCCCTTTTGCGCCGCAGTACTCGACAATCGCCGACTCGCACCCTGCGAGTGCGTGCTTGGGCAGCACAAAGGCGACGTCTTCTCGTGCGGCAGATGGCGGGAGCTGAACAACCTCGTGCTTGAATCCAGAGATGGTCTTCGGAATCATCTCTGTCGCTGCGACCACCACTTGCTCGATCTACAGAGTTGGCAGTCATACCATACACGGTTTGGTTGGTTAGTGGTCGTATCACATGGCTGTCTCAAGAGTTTACAAACAGCATTTTGTGATTGGAGACTACTCACGTCTTGATAGGCTTCCCGGTACGAGTACGGCGAGTCGAGAAGTAGTTCAAGTCGAGCGAGGCTCACTTTCGAAGGCGAGCTGATTGTCGAAGCTTCTGTACCATTTGCAACGACGACTGGGAGATTTTTCGATACCTCAGATAGCACAGAAGTCTGCTGTGATGAGCTCGATGCTAATACTGATAAAGCAGTGGTCGCCGCATGCTGTGTGGTCTCTCCACTATCACCACTTGATGGTAGCGCTGCATTCGCAGTTTGCGCAGCCAGCAGCTCTTTCCGCTCCTTCTTCAGACGTGAGATGATGTTGCGGATGTCTTTGAGCTTGTACACGCACTCCTCACCTCCAGTCATCAAAACACCACAGTGTAGATATCAGTAAGTAGCGACCATCACAGACTAGACGATGGAAGAGCCACCAACTGACCTGAGGTCTCGCGCATGCGCTTGGCGATGTGAGCCAGAATCGCCTTGGGAAACTCGCCGCGCGCGCTCATCTCGTCAATATCACGCAGCACGACCGGGTCCGTGATGCGCCGGTTCTCGGCGTACGAGTAGTACTGGTCCTTGCTCACCGGGTGATTGTGCGATCCGGTTACGCGCGCGCTGATGTAGTATATGAGCGCGCTCTGGTCGAACCGGAGCGTCGTCTGGATCCTGGCCGTGCAGCCCGTGTCGCGCACCGACGTGTGTGTGCGCAGGCCGCCGCCGCGCGGCTGGTTCTTGAGCCCGTGCGTGCACACGTAGGTCTTGGAGTAGTACCCCCACTGCTCCGGGATCAGCTCCGGGTGCTTGAAGTTGCGGCCGCCGTCCTTGCGCGCCTCGATGCGCCGCGTGATGCTCACGTTGCGCACGGCGACCGTCACGCTCGTGCGCTTGCGGAAGAGCTGGAACGTGCTCTCGCCGAACTCGTGGAGGTACTCCTCGAGCTCGCGCCAGCTGAAGAACCGCTTGGGAAAGCTCTCGAGCTTGGTGTCTTTCCCATCACAAGCATAATTGCCACCGCCACCGTCACCATCGTCATCGTCGTCGCCGCCACTGTCTTCTGGTACTCCATTGTCTGCATCATCATCAGCAGTGGCACTGGTTGAGCGCGCTGTGTTACTGGGATTGTCATGGTTGAGGTCGCTGATACTGCCAGATTCGACGACATGGAGTGCCGACGACACCACGAGCCACGGCGTGGGCTCTTCAGTGGACGCCACGTCGCCCGCGCGCTTGCGTTTGAGCGCACTGCCACTGCCTTCGCCGCCGGCGTCACCACTGAGTTCTCCGTGCGCTCGTCTCCCCATTATTTCTTGTGTGCTTTGTTTTGTTGTTGGGCTGCTTGAAATGCATGTGTTGATGTCGACAATATTAGTCTTCAATAAAGTATGTCGCTTTTAATTATACAAAATAATAGTAAATGTGCGCTTTTGATTCAAATGTGGACTGCTTTTTCAAAAGCGCAGTCAAACTGGACAAGGTCATCAAACGAGTGAGCGGGGCATGGCGAGCGCGTCGTCCGCAGAGCAGCGCAGCGACGGTGATCTGAGCGACAGCAGCAGCAATAGCAGCAGCGCCAGTAGACGACCATCCACGTCTGCGCCTTCCAGTGATGCGCGTCAGCACGTCAGCGCCGCGCCACAGGATCAAGCAGACGCGCTCGTTGTCCACGTCAGTGACGAGGAAGATGACGACGAAGACGCACTGAGTAGCGAGGCTACAGCTACAACACCTGCTGCTATTACTGGTGGTGGTAGTGATGCTTGTGATGTCGCTCCTGTAGAAGGGAACACGGACGAGAACTTTCCCACGCGCTTCAGCTCCTGGGACGAGTTCAAGAGATACCTGCGCGAGTTCGGCGACGTGACGTACCAGGCATTCCGCAAGCGCGGGTCCGTGAACGTCGCGCGGCGCAACAGCCGGCTCCCCGCAAACAGCCCGTGGCGCTTGCCGCTCGCGTTCGGGTTCTACTGGCAGAATTTTGTGTGCACGCACGGTGTGACGCGCAAGTCGCGCAGCGGTGGCCAGCGGCCGCGCATGGCGTCGACCCGCAACACAGGCTGCGATGCGCGCATCAACGCGACGGTCACGCGGGATCCCACGGCGAGAAGCTACTTTATCAAAGTAGACCTCGTGGGCGCGCACAACCACCCGATCGGACGAGAGCAGTACAAGGCGTACGCAGAGAACCGGAAGATCACAGACCCGGCACTGCTGCGCGTGATCGAGACCATGAGCGCGCGTGGAGAGAATACCAAGGCGATCCAGGCAGAGGTGGCGAGGATTGTGCGCGAGACAACAGGTATGTATGGTGCTGACCCTGTTTGTGGTTGAACCCAAGCTTTAGGTTCTAACGTGTTTTGCTCCTGTGGCTACTCTGCTGTGTAGGGGAGGAGAGCGTATACACGCGCAAGCATATCTATAACATCATCTATCGCTTCAGAATGGCACGGCGTGATGCTCAGAACGAAGGCCAGGACATGTCTAGAGAGCCGAACTCGGGCGAGGAGGGCTACGGCTCAGAATCGGCATCAGGTTCGGACTCTGACAGCGGTGGCGACGTCAACCGAAGCAAGCGAAGGCGGCTTTCGAAAGATACCAGCGCTCGAACTGAAGCTGCCAGTGCACAGGCAGGGCTTGTCTCTCTGCAGAAAAAGCATCTGGGGCCACGGATGAAGCTCTCTTTCCTAGGTGTGCTCTTGGAATCAAGCTACTGCTACGATCAGATCCAGAACGCGGTAGGTTGCTTTACATTCTCTCTTATATCTAGCTCTCCAGGCAAAGTTCTAACTGTCCATTTGCTCATCTCTGTCATCACTAGATCGCACAGATTGGCTTCATGACAGTGGCGCTCTACCCGGGAACTCTCTCTGGCTTCAAGCACCAGCTTCTCAAGTTCTCGACGAGCGAGAAACCAGACGACATGAACTTTGTGCTGCCGCATTACGTGATCGCTGGCTGCGAAAAAGGGATCGTCGAGTACTGTCGCAAGTATGCTCTTCAGCCGCAGCACGTGGGCGTGAGGCTCACTGTTCAAGAGCTGTATTCCGGTGAAACTCAGCTCGTGACGTTGAGCTCACGCCAGCTGCTGACCATGAAGCGGTTCTATCTGGCGCACCAGTACGCGGCGGATGCGAAGACCGTGATCGACTGGGTCGCTTCGTCAGGCAATCTTGAAGACTGTCAGGTCGCTGCGCCATTCGACGAGTACGTCGGCTACTCCAAGGTAAGCTGCTCCGGTTGACGAGTGGACTTGCAGAACGCACCATTAACATACTCGCATCTCTCTGTGATGCCTCATATCAGGAGCTCTTCATTTATTCGCTGAGTATGATGCCGTTCACGAGTCCAGTAGTGAGTGGGGTTTACCACGATATCCGGAACGTCCCGGTGGTGTTCACTGACGTCATCACAAGCGCAAACATCTTCAAGCTTGGCGGCGCTGATAGCAATATGGGTGACGATTTCGCGAAAGCCGTGCTTCTGGCAATGCACTCACGCTTCTGCGATCGAGCAGCGTTCCTAAGTCCGAGCTTCATGTGTGGAGGACTACTTGCCGACCATTGTTGCAAAAAAGGGAGCAGCTATGGCGCTCTGCTGTCTCCGAAGCGATTGGTGGCAGGTGTGGCTCAGCTTCAGTCGGGTTGCTGGGGTGGCACCGTGCTGGATTGCTCCAGGGACATTTGCTATTTGTATGTGTCCGACATAGCGGAGCGCAAGGAGCTGCAGCACGCGATGAGCAGTCTCTTTACTGCTTACAGGCTGCCGCCTATCAACTTTGAAACACCGCCGCCGCCGAATGCGTCGACAGCGACTACGTCTCTGCCAGAACACAAGAACGACAGCGGCATCCTGGCGTTGCTGTTCGTGGAGCTAATGCTGCAGAACAAGACCTGGGCGGATCTTGGGAATATCGAGTCGCTCGACTACTTTCGGCTGCGATACATGTTGCAGGCGATCCAGGTCGTGAAGAAGCGCGATGTTCACGACATTCGATGGCATTGAAGAGGAGAAAAAGAAGGCCGAGGTCGCCTGGAGCTGAAAGCAGAGGTGTACTGCGTCTTACAAATACAAATGAACCAAAAGCACCCGAGACCCTTCAAGTTGGAGACTGTTTCCCCATAAGGTTCTCTATGAATGGTATCCGTAGTCGATGCACTGCTCGACTATATGCTGCTGGGTACACTACTACTGCCTTGTACTCCAGCTCAATGCTTCCTTGTAATAAACAACCCAAGCACTTGACTCCGTACTTAATTGGATATTTTCAGTAATCCTTTTCCATTGGGATCGCCGCAGCGCAGCAGCCTCGTGACAACACCGCCACCCACCGCAGCCGCTGCTGCTGCGTCCTTAGACGAGACACAGGCACCAGCTGCCAGCATCGACGCTGCTCCATTGGCCGCGGACTCGGCTAGCGGCGAAGGTGAAGGTGGCGACAAGCAGCTACCTGCGCGAATGGCTGTTCGTCGATCTCCGCTTGCCATTATCTCTGTTAACGTTACTGCTACAGCTACAGCTGTTGTTAATGGCGCTGGTAACTACGGCCGCCATCGGCAGTCCGCCACTGCCTTCCCCCAAAGCATTGAACGAGCATTTTCCCACGCGCTTTTCCTCCTGGGACGAGTTCGACGCGTTCCTGAACGAGCTCTGCGCCGCGACGTTCCAGATCTTCCGCAAGCGCAGCTCTGTGACGACTGCCACGCACAACCGCGAGTTCGTGGCGCACAGCCAGAAGAAAATACCGCCCGAGTTGTTCAAGTTCTACGCGAAAAGGTACCAGTGCACGCACGGCATTCCGCGACGATCGCGTGGCATTGGCATGCGCACCCACGCCGGGGTTCGCGATACGGGCTGCACGGCGACCATCGGCGCCACGGTCAAGCTGGATCGCAGGATCGGCGTGCATTTCATCCAGGTGCGGCTCACGGGCGCGCACAACCATCCGATCGGGCGAGAGCAGTACCTTGGGTACGTCGAGAACAGGCGGATCACGGACCCAACGCTGCTGCGCGTGATCGAGACCATGAACGCGCTTGGCAAGCCTCCAAAAGAGATCCTCGCGCAGGTCGCTGCGATCGTGCATGAGCGCACGGGGGAAAGGTGCCTATACCTGTACAAAGACATCAACAACGCTCTTGCTCGCTTGAAGAAAGAGCGAGAGCAGGGGGTCGACCAGGAAGCGGGAGGCGGTCTGGGCGGCGCTACTGTTGAAGAGCAGAGCTCCGCTGAAGACGCGTCACCGGATTCAGAGACCGACAGCGCGGATGCTGGTAGGCTTGCCAGAGGGAGAAAGAGGCGCGCAGTCGGTACGGTGTTTACAAGCACTGCTAGGGCTGGAGAAGATGCAGGGACGACTAGGTCGTCTCTCCTTCACAAGAAGAAAAAATCGGGTGCTGAGGTGAAGCTCTCCCGTCTCAGAGTTTTTTTGGACTCGTCATATTGCTACAACCATATCCATGACGAGGTAAGTGCTCATTTGCGCGTGGGTTTGTCTACACACCAGCAGACTCTTTTTCCACTTCTGACTCCTTATGGTGCTTTCGTCGTCCTTGCTACTGTAGATTGAACAGTTTGACGTCGCTACAATGGATCTGCTCCCAGGAACCATCTCCGGCTTTGAGCACGAGATTTTCCAACTCATACCGTCCGAGAAGCCAGATGACGTGGACTTTGTGTTGCCTCGATACGTGCTCGCTGGTTGTGAAAGTAGCATCGTTGAGTACTGCCGCGATCAAAGACTGTATCCGGAAAACGTCGGTATGAGGCTTAATGTTCACGCTCCAGGCTCTGAGGAGCCACGGCGCGTGACGCTGAGCTCACGCCAGCTGACGACCATGCAACAGTTCCATCTTGTGCGGCGCGTTGTGACCGACATCAAGAAAGTCGTGGACTGGATCCTTTCGACAGCCAATTTGGAGGACTGCGAGATCGCTGGATCGTTCGACGAGTATTCAGACTACACCAAGGTAAAGAACAAATGCATGCATTTACAGCGGCAGTGAATGTCGTCAGTGTTACTGACTCAGAACTGACGTACCTTTGTCATCCAGGATCTCTTTGCGCTGTCGCTGACACTGCTGCCTCTTCCGAATATGACTGTCTTCGGAAGCTTTCGCACTGGCAGCGTCTCAATCCCGTTCACCGACACCATCATCGGCGCGAACATGCTCAAGTTTGGCGGCCATGACAACCTCGACATGGATTGCGCGAAAGCTGTGCTGTTGAGCATGCACTCACGCTTCGGCGATCGAGCGAGCTTCTTGAATCCAGAGTTCTCTCTCGAAGCGCTTATCTCCGAGAGCTGCCGGAAAGGGACAGCGTATGGCGCATTCCTGTCGCCAAGGCCATTTGTGGCTGGCTTGGCCCTGCTCCAGTCGACTCGATGGAGTGGCGCGGTGTTGAATTGCGCAACGAACACCTGTTACCTATACGCGTCCGAGGCGACTGAGTTCGGAGAGCTGGAACTGGCGATGAAGTGCCTCTTTACTGGCTACAAGACACCTGAGGTCAATTTCGTCGCACAGCCGCTACCGAGTAACTTGACAGCGTCTCTATCGCCGCGAACGAACGACAGTGGGATCCTGGCGCTGCTCTTTCTAGAGCTGACATTGCAGGGCGAGAGCTGGACGGAGCTCGCAAGCATCGAGTCGCTGGACTATTACCGCATGCGGTACATGCTCCAGGCGATTCAGGTCGTGACAAAGCAGAACATCTATGACATTCGGTGGAATTAAGGAGAAGAAAACAATCGAGGGCAGATCTGAGTTGGCGGCTCTTCTGCGAGCTCCGACTCGTCACGCTTTGCAGACAACACCGCTACTTCCGTCCGCAGCGCCCCTTCCGCGATGCGCTCACGGATGAAACGCGGTTCATGATCTGGAGCGAAGTGTTCTTTGGCAGATTCTGGCTCGTTAACCCGACGATTCGCCAGTGGCAAAGTACATTGAGGGCATGTACACGCACGCGAGCACGTCCTTCGTACGAGCTGGAAACGATCTGGAGAACACAGAGCGCTTCCAGATCTACGCGGCTACAACCACGACAGGTACAAGACGTCCACGCAGGCCGTGTTCGCCGATGCCATGACGGGAGAGCGTTGCGAAGTGGACTTTGACAGCGCTGGTTCCGCCGCAACGCTATCTTCTGGCTCTACTGAGCTCCCACGTGGATCCGGGAACCAGTTGCGAGAGTGTATCATGACACCTCGCGACGGAACTGCTGTGTCGACGCCGCGCCGAATGCGGACGTCGCAGTAATCGTGATGATGTGTGACGTCTTTGAGCGACTTCAGCACTCTGTCATCGACGTAATTGACGTGTGCAAACAAACGCAGATTGTGGCTTTACATTTGGTTATCTTTGTTCACCAGTATTCCTTCCATTCAACTCCACACTATCTTGTGAGCATTCAACTTAGTCACGACCTGGATCGCCTGCAGCATGTACTGCGCGCGAAAGTAGTTGAGCGACTCGATATCCCCAAGATTTGACCACATCTTGCCCTGCAGCGTCAGCTCGACAAACAGCAGCGCCAGGATGCCACTGTCTGCCTTCTGAGCCAGCGACGGTGACGATGATGACGGCACTTGTACTGCTGGGAAGCTCGGCGGCAGCGGAGCCTCAAAATAGACCATTGGCAGGTTGTAGCCATGGAAGAGAGGACTCATCACCCGCTGCAGCTCCTCCAGCTCCACTCTATCGGCACCATAGAGGGCACAGGTGTTCTTCGAGCAGTCCAGGACTACAACGCCCCACCTCCCTGACCGAAGCTGCGTTAGCCCAGCCACGAACCGATTCGAAGACAGGAATGCACCGTATGAGCTTCCTATTCTGCACCGCTCTTCAATTCCCCTCTCAAGCAGGAAACTCGGATTCAGGAACGCCGCGCGGTCGTGGAAGAGCGAGTGCATGCCCAGGAGCGTGGTTTTGACGCAGTCCAGGTCGATGTCCCTCTTGGTGCAGCCAAACTTGTAGATGTTGGCGCTAATGACCGTGTCCGTGAATGATACGGGGCGATCGTAGATGTCACGGTACACGCCGCTCACGGGTGGGACTACAAATGGCACGAGTCCCAGTGAGAAAGCCATGAGGTCCTGATTTGCATACAAACAGATAGCAAGTCAGTCATCACTCAGAGATGACCCCCATCACATAATGAAATGGCTCCAGGTTATTAATTGTGCACCTTGGTGTAAGCTGCGTACTCGTCGAAAGGTGCAGGCACATGACACTGGCCCAAATAAGCGGACGAGACAACCCAGGTCGGGGCTTTCCGTGCAAACGCCACGTTGTGGCGCGCCAGGTAGAACCGCCTCATGATCTCTAGCTGCCGTGAGCGCAGCGTCACGACTCGCACCGCGTCTGAACTTAACTGTTAGATCTCAAGTATCACGGCCACATGCTGCGGTAGCAGTCGTTGATTGCGACAGAACTCAGTGATGCCATCTTCACAGCCACTGATCACGTAGCGGGGCAACGCGAAGTCCACGTTGTCAGATGCGTGGAGGGCTGGAAGCTGAATGATCTCATGCTTGAAGCCCGAGAGGGTCCCGGGAAGCAGCTCGAGTGTAGCAAAGCCAATCTGCGAGATCTGGATAATGAAAATGATGTAGCATGAGAGATTAGCCTAGAACAAGTGCTGGAACCGTGCTCGTGTGTGCTAAACAGACTCACCTCGTTGTGCATATGGCTGTAGCAGTTCGCGACGTCCAGGAGCATCTCCAGCTGAGATAGCTTGATGCGAAGACCTGGTTTCTTGATCTTCTGGACAACAGCCTCAGCCTCCGTAGCTTCAGCTCCAGCGCTGTCCAGAGCGTTCGTACGGATCGTATCAACTCTCCTCCGCTTGTTCCGGCTCACAGTGTGTGCGCTATCTGACTCAGTATCTGATGACACGGATGCTACCGAGTCGCGAGGTTCCTCGGCGCTCTGCGCTCCTGCCTCTGCGTCCCGGGTCTCGCCAACCTGGCTCTGCGCTTGCTCGAATGTTCTCAGGCGAGCAACAATGTTGTGGATGTCTTTGGTCGTCAGCAAACAGGTCTCCCCTGTGGCCAATACGTCATAGATGGAACATGAATAAGGGTGCGAGTCCACAAACACACTATCATCACAGGAAGCGCACAACTCACCTGTGGTTTCGTGCAAAATATCCTCAAGACGCGCTACGATCGCACTCACCTTCTCGCTGTGCGTATTCATGTCCTCAACAACACGAAACAGTGTCGGATCCGTGATCTGCCTGCTCTTGAGGATCGCCAGGTACAGCTCGGGCCGGATCGGGTGGTTATGTGCGTCCATCAGAGCAACGTCAACATAGTAGCGCTGGCTCCTGTTGTCCATCATGAGCACTGCGCTGATCCTCGCCGCGCAGCCAGTCTGGTGCCGCGCTTCGCCGGTGGGCGTCGCATCTCGCTGCCGTGGCGTGTGTAGTGCATCGTGCGTGCAAGCGAACTGCTTGGAGTAGATCTGATACGCGTCGGGCACGGGAGGGCCGCGGTGGCTCTCGGCGAGGATGCGATTGCGATGCGCGACCGTCACGCGCCGTGAGCGTAGAACGGCTGATACGTCACCGCGCAGAACTCGCGCAGGTATTCGTCAAAGTCGGCCCATAAGTAGAACTGCGTGGGGAAGCGCTCGGGGCAATCGGCCGGTGTTGGGATCCTCCCACCGAAAGGTGGGTTCACGCCGAAGGTTGCAGTTCCGCATCCGATGTCGCCCACGGCTGCGGCGTGATACTCGTCAGCGCCACTAGGAGTTCGTGTAGTGGCCTCAGTAGCAGTGGTCGTAGCCACCTCGCTGCCATCATCGCGGTTGTAAAATCGCCCATCACTACCCAGACCCGTGGCGGCATTGCGGGACGTAGGAAGAGCGGCGTTCATGCTACCAGCGAGCGTGGACCATCTGCTATAACTGTCATCCTGCTGCTCAGTCTTGAACGAGCGCCAGCTCTTCACCATCATGTCTCTCTGTGCATCTTGTCCAGATTTCGTCATTATGTGGCGTCGCTCGGCCACATCATGGTTCGCAGCTGATACCACTCGACCACGACGCTTGCTGTGCGGGTTCCGCGCACCGTAAGCCGCTTCGTCTATCCCCGCAGACTCGTCGCCGCCAGCTTCAGATTCGCTCGAACTCTCGTAGCCGCCGCTCTCATCGTCGTTTCCTGTCACGCCGTTCTTCTTTAGCACCCACGAGTAGCGCGGCTTTTGATGAGCGACTGGGGCTCTTGACGGCGCCATTGACGGGTTCGTGGTGGCAGAAGCCGAAGTAGTTGGCTGCCGCTTGACCGAGTCGAGCACGTAGAAGTAGCGGCAACCGCGTAGCACATACGCCTCGACCGGGTTGCTGCTCTTCCCAGTTGCTCGCACACCAAAGGGCAGCGGGTTGACTGCCACAGTCGCGGCGTCCGGGATCCGTCCGTCGTAGCCGTTCTGCACGAGCCACCTGACGGTCGCGTCGTAGGAGCGCTCGAGGACGCTGAGCTGCGTGCGGATGTTGGCCGTCTCACGGTGCACGAGGCCCTGCGCGTGCATCGTCGCGCGGATCTTCATGCAGATTCACTCGCGATTCTCGCCGAAGTGCGACTTGCCGGCGTTTCCGTGCGCGTAGCTGACCGGCACCGAGAACCAGTCGAGCAGCATGCGGATGCTCGTCTGCCGCCAGACGTCGCGGCGTCCTTGTCCCACGCGAAGCGCAGCTTCACGGGCTTGCTGTTGTCAGTGGCGTCGGCATTAGATGGGGATGCGGCGTCTAAGGCAGCGGCATCGGCGAGCGGCGACACAGGAGAAGTGCCAGTATCGGAGCTGCTCATGCTGCTGGTGCGTGCGTCGCGAAAGCTGGACTGAGATGGATGAGTTTGGTTGTCTAGGTTGTAGGTTGAGCTACAGAACTAATAAACAAGTTTTCAAAACATCTTGTTTCAGTATGAAAGTAGACGGGGTTATATGTTTCTTGTGTGGGTGAAAACAGATTTGTTAGTTTCCATACTGAAAGCTAGATTTTTGAAAACTTGTTTATTCCAATTACTACCAATCAAAAGATTCAAATGTAGGGTTTACTATCCAATCACCTGCGTACTCGCTCGTCAAAAATTTGGGGTTTATGTTCTTTTATGGGTGAAAAACACTCAGCTTTTTGGTATGAGGAAGCACTCAACGCACTCTCTCGATACCATCTTCATTTAACCCAAGCAGGTACAAGGAAAACAATGGCGGAGCCCATTGCGCGCGTGCCGCCAGAGACGCCAGAGGTGAACCCGCGCAGCCCCATCGACAGCCCAACCACTGCTAACAGCACCACTGCTAACAGCGCCACTGCTGTCCCCTCCGTCCATCCAGATGCGGTCGTGGACCTGCTGAGCGACGACAACAGCAGCGACGGCGGCGAGGAGGACGAGATCCCTGATGCCTCTGCCGTTAGCGCCCCTACTACTAATGATACTACTACTGCTGGTGGTGACAGCGGATGTCAAATGACAGCCCCTGGCAATAGCGGAGATGGGGAAGCTGCGGCCAGCGATCGGCACCGTTCCCGGTACACGGACCCGGAGGAGTCGCTCGAGAACTTCCCGCGGCACTTCGACTCGTGGGACGAGTTCGAGACGTACATGAGCGAGTTCTGCGCCGTGACGTACCAGCCGTTCCGCAAGCGCAGCTCTGTGGGCGTGAACAGGCGCAACAGCATCATTGCAGACAACAACAACGGCGGGCGACCGCTCCCGGATGGCTTCCAGTTCTACTCGATGCGCTTTCAGTGCACGCATGGCCGTATGCCGGTGCACCGAGGTGGCGGGCTGCGAGTCAGGTCCGCGCTGCGCCACACGGGCTGCACGGCCAGGCTGAACGCGACGCTCAAGTTGGACGACCGCGCGCAGCGCTACGTCGTGGAGACGAAGCTCGCGGACTCGCACAACCACCCGATCGGGAAGGAGCACTACTTTGCGTACTCGGAGAACCGGCAGGTGACGGATCCGGCGCTGCTGCGCGTGATTGAGGTCATGAAGGCGCGTGGCAAGTCGGGCAAGGCGATCTTGGCGCGCCTGAGGGAGATTGTGCGCGAGACGACAGGTACGACTCGTGCTTGCCATTAAGTGAACATTAATGAGGCCCTAATGATGGAGAACAGAGCGGAGCTGACCGTTGTGTGTGTGCTCGTATGTGGCTATTTAACCTTAGGGGAGGAGTGTTTGCTGACGACCAAGGACATCCACAACACTGTTGCTCGGCTGCGGAAGGCCAAGCAGATTGCGAGCCAAGTCAGCGGTGAAAACCAGGACCAAGCAACTGGAGACCAGAGTGTGGACGAAGCAGCGTCGAATTCCGATTCAGACAGCGCGGACACTGGCGACCAAAGGAAGAAGAGAAGAGTGGACTGGGCTTCTGTGAACGCTGCTGTCAGCACTGCTGATATTAGTGACGTTGTCTTTCAAAAGACGACGAAGAAGACCAGTCTCAAGGTCTCGTTGTCGCACCTCGGAGTGCTCCTGGACGCGTCCAACTGCTACAACCACATCCACAACGAGGTGTGTTCTGTGCTGAGTGAGCTTATCTGACTCAGGCTCTTCCGTGATGACCTCGTTTCTAATGTTACCATCATAATGACCAGGTTGCCCAGGTCGGCATCGCCAAGGTGGAGCTGCTCGCAGGGACGCTCTCGGGCTTTAAGCACGAGATCTTGACGCTCACCTCGGCGTCGTCCAACAAGCCTGAGGACGTGGACTTCGTGTTGCCCCAATACGTGCTCCATGGCTGCGAACGATGGATCGTCAAGTACTGCCACAGAGAGAAAGTGGCGGTGCCGGAGGTCGGCGTGAGGCTCGAAGTCCTCGACCCACGCTCTGATGAGCCGCGAACGGTGACGCTGGGCGCGCGCCAGCTGTTGACCATGAAGCGGTTCTACCTGGCGCGCCAGAATGTCGCGGTTGCGAAGAAAGCCATCGACTGGGTCACGTCGTCCAAGAACCTGGAAGGCTGTCAGGTGGTAGCGCCGTTCGACGAGTACGCAGACTGCAGCAATGTACGTACATTTGAACTGGAGGTCGTGGGCTGAAAGTCTTGCCGACTACCTAACTGACTTGACTATGCATTTGCAGGATCTCATGGTGCTCTCACTGGGGCTCCTGCCGCTCTCCAGCACCATCGTCGGCGGCATCTCGCTCACAGCGGGGAACCTGCCCATGCGCTTTACGGACACGATCACTGGCGCCAGTCTGCTCAAATTTGCCGGTGCCGACAGCAACATCGACATTGACTGCGCCAAGGCCGCTCTCCTAGCTCTGCACTCTCGCTTCTATACAACCGCAGCCTTCCTGAGTCCGAGCTTCATGCTCGAGAGAGTTCTCGTTGAGCGCTGCAAGCAAGGCAGCGGGTATGGCGCGTTTCTCGCCCCCAAGCGGTTCGTCGCGGGCTTGGTGCAGCTTCGATCGACTCGATGGGGCGGCGTCGTGCTGGACTGTCTGAAGAATGTCTGCTTCCTATTCACGAGTGACTCAACCGAGTACCAAGAGCTGCAACAGGTGGTGGGGGATCTACTCACCGGCTTTAGCTTGCTAGGCGTGGACTTTGTCGTATTGCCGCCGCCGAGCTCATCGATCGTGTCGCCAGCGCTGCTGGCGCAGAAGAACAACAGTGGGATCCTGGCGCTGCTTGTTGTCGAGCTAGTGCTGCAAGGCAAGAACTGGGAGGACCTCGGAGAGATCGCGTCGCTGGACTACTACCGCATGCGGTACCTGCTACAGGCGATCCAGGTTGTGACGAAGCAGAACATTCACGAGATTCGGTGGAATTGATGGAGCCGAAGATCGCAGATGTCATTGTGTACTCGGGATAAGTTCCACGTACTCGGTAGGAGCTTTCAAGGCTGTTGCTTGAATGCGCATATGGACCATTCAAGGCATGGAGATAAGCGTCTTCTTCGCTGGTTTCACTTTAGTGCGTGCCATCGTTTCGCTGACTCCATTCTTCAGGTTGTGAGCACGTACGTGATGGTCAGTCAATCCAGGCGAGCAGAGCATATACCAAGTGCATACGCGATCGACCAGCACTCACGCACCACCAACGCATCCAAACACACCTTTCATCAGTAGCAAGCAGATCTTTAGCATAAACAACTAGTCTCAGCGGTCATCTCTTGCTGTTCATTGCCCTGTTTTGTACATGTCACTGTTGCTGTTGACAGATATGTCACCCTTCTCTTCAGTTCCACTGAATCAGGTGCACGTCCTGCTTGTTGAGCACCTGGATGGCCTGCCGCATGTATCTGCACCGGAGGTAGTCTACGCTGTCGACCGGCACGTCCGCCCACGTCTTCTCAAAGAGCTTGAGCTCCACGAAGAGCAACGCCAGGATGCCGCTGTCAGTTGCAGCAGTCGTCGTCGTTGATAGTGGACACGCTGGGGACCGATGGAACTTGGCCACGAGTACATCAAAGTCACGGCAGAGGTCGGTCACGAGCACCTGGAGTTTCGTATACTCGGCCGATTCTCCATCACAGACATACAGACAACAGTTCTTCGTGGCCATATCGAGAAAGAACGCGCCCCACTGGTCGCTCACGAGCTGCACCAAACCAGCCGTGAACTGCTTTGATGTCAGGAACGCGCCGTAAAGCGTCGCCAGCCGCCGCCGCTCGTGCGCGTCCGCCTCGTAGATGTAACTCGGGTTCACAAAGCTACCGCTGGCGTGGAAGCGCGAGTGTAGGTGCAGCAGCACAGCCTTGACGCAGTCCGCGTCGATGTCCTTGGCGCCGGGGCCGCCTTGGAATTTGAGCAGGCTTGTGCCGTGGATCGCGTCGGCGAATCGGATCGGCGCGCCTCGGGACGAAAGGCTCGTACCGCTCACATTCACCTTGGCGAGCGCCATGGTGCTCAACGGGTACGTCAGGTAGTCCTGCGGAGCCAGTATCGCTGTCAGTAAAGCATAGTATACATGCAAGCAAAATGATGGCTACATACACACCTTTTGGTCGTTGTAACACTCGTCGAACGGAATATTCGAGTGGCGAGCTTCAAACACGCTCATGGAGTTGATCCAGTCGGCAAACTTCCGCACCTGCGTCGTCGTCTCGATAGCAAAGTAGTAGCGCTTCATCGTGCGCAGCTGCCGCGACGTGAGCGTCACGGACTCGGCTATCTGCGAGCCACGCTTTTGCACCGATAGCGTCACGCCAACGGCTGGTGGCAGCAGGCGGTGCACGCGGCACGTGTCCACGATGCGCTGCTCGCAGCCGTCCACGACGTACTTTGGCAGCACGAAGGCCACGTCCTCGACCTGGAAAGACGGCGGGATGCGCACGACCTCGTGCTTGAACTTGGTGATGCGCTTCGGGACCGTCTCGACGGCCACAACCGCCATGTGGCCCACGTAGCCGTGCGAGAGCGCGTAGCAGGACGCCGAGTCCATCATCATCTCCAGGCGCGAGAGCTTCATGGTCTGCGCATCGTTCGGCCGCTCGAGTGCCTCGAGCATCGCGGGCGGGATGGTCATGCGAGGCACGCGCGTTTTCCGCTTGAGACGGTTGTTGTTCTCGTCAGTAGCGACCTGATTGGTGGTCGCAGCAGAGTACTCGCGAGGATAGGCAGTCAGCTCGTCCACCGACGCCTCTCGATAGTCCTCATACTCTTCTTCATCATGGCCATCGTCGTCTCGCTCTCGTTGTTGGTTGGCGTCGTTAATGAACTGGCGAATCACGTCAGGCGCAGCAGCGACGCGCGCTTTCTTCTGCTTGCGCTTTTCGGTCTGGAGGCGGAAGACGACGTTGCGCACGTCTTGCTGCTGGAACACACACTCCTTACCTATAGAAAGGGGAATCAAAATCGCATGTTCACACCTAGCACTAGGCACTCACTACCAAGCCAGCAGCATGCAACACAAACTCTCTTACCTGTTGTCTCAAGCACGTGCTTGGCGAGCACGTCAAAGATTGCCTTGGCCTTCTCGCCCTGGCCCTCGAGCCGCGCGATCGTGTCGAGCAGCACCGGGTCCGTGATGCGCCGGTTCTCCACGTACGAGTAGTACGTTTCGCGGTCAGTCGGGTGGTTGTGCCATCCGCGCACGACGGCGCGTACGCAGTGGCGCTTCTCGGTCTTGTTGAACGACACGCTCGCGTTGATGCGCGCCTTGCAGCCGCTAGCGCGCACGGCAAGCGGCGCCGACTTCTGTAGGCGCTTCTCGCTCGGCTGGTAGCTCAGCCCGTGCGTGCACGTGTACGTCTTGGAGTAGAACTTCCAGGTGTCCGCCAACAGCATCGGCGGCGTCGCACCACCCGCCTTCTTGAGCTTCAGTAAGTTCGCGTTACGCGCGCGCACGGAGACAGTCGAGCGAATGCGGAAGACCTGATACGACTGCGCCGCGAACTCGCGGATGTAGCTCTCGAGCTCGTCCCAACTCTCAAAGAGCTCGGGGAAGTTGTGCTCCGCGGCGTCGTCCTCATTCTCCTCGCCATCATCGCCATCTCCAGTGCTCTCCTGCTGGTCTGTGTGAGCGCCTTGGGCCGCGTCATCCTCACCACTGGTGTGAGCCACAGCATCCGCACTGCTCTGCGTGTGGTGCTCCTCAATCGCAGCGCCGTTGTCGCCGATGCTGTATGAGTCGAGCGCTTCGGGCGCGTGGTCTTCGTTGTCATCTTCTCCTCCACGGAAAGCAGTTGCGGTGGTGGGGATAGTAGTGAAAGGCGGGACAATGGGTAAGTGGCTCGCGTGCTGCGACGCCAGCGGCTCTTCTCGGCCGTCGTGGAGCTGCACGAAGCCGCTGCGCGGCGCTGGTGGCGCTTGCTGCCTCCCGCTCATATTGTTCAATTCTACCGGCCACCTGAACATTATGCTTTTCAGAAATGAGTAGTATTTCTGCACAAAATTCACAGCCAAGGCTAAAGTAAATGTCACATTTTGCACACTTCGTACAATATTTCAAAATATGTAAAATTTAGCATAATAATTGTAGGTACTAATCACAAACTAGTGAACAGGTATTTCGCGCACTGTTTTCAAAAGCGCAAATTGCGCCACACGCATCAGATGAGCAGCTCCCGCAGTCCGTCGGCGCCATTCTCACAGGCGCATGCCACCATCGCTGCTTCTGTAGCACCTCCTACAGACACTTTACCAGCACCACCACTACTCCAAGTGCCGTCAACGCCACCACCAGCGATCACCGCCAGCACCACAGCAGCGCTACTGGGTGAGCACTCGCCCATTGATTGACCTAGTGAGTGACGACGACGCCGGTGGCGAGAATGGAATGAACATGATAACGACAATGACAGCAATAGCGATGGTGGGCTTAGACACTGTCAATGACGAGGTGAGCGCGACAGGCAGTCATCCTGCATAGCTGGATGGTGAACGGTACGCTGCGAGTCAACGGCCCGTGCGCAATCCGCACAATCATTTTCCCGAGCGGTTCTACTCGTGGGACGCGTTCAACGAGTCCCTGAGCGAGTTCTGCGCCCTGACATACCAGGTCTTCCGCGTGCGCACGTCCCAGACCGTCGCCAAGCACAAAAATGCAGCGGCTGGCGGCCAACCTGAACTCGAAGGCGATCTTCCCGCTGGAAGTGTTTGTCTTGTTGACGAAGAAACTCAACTGCACGCACAGCTTTCCGAGAACAAAGTTACGTGGTGGAGGCTTGCACATGTACATGGCTGTGCAGCATCAAGCGCACGGCGGCTATGCAGGTGACGCTCAAGTTCGACCACGTGACGCTGGTCCATTACATTGCCGTGCGCATCGATGGCAGTCAGAACCACCCGATCAGCAAGGTGCAGTATCTGGCGTACCCGAAGAACCGCAAGATCACCGAACTGATGCTGTTTCGCGTGATCGGCGCCATGAGCGACTGCAAGGAGGGCGTGAAGGCGATCATTGCGCGCGTCTGAGCGACTACCAGGTGGCCGCGTCATTCAACGAGTATGCAGACCTCATCAAGGTGTGGATGTGTAAAGCTTGTGTTTGACTCGCCATGCTCGAGTGTTTCATTACTAGAGGCTTTGTTAATGCATGGATGATCCCCAGGACCTCTTCGTTTTCTCGCTGAGCCTCGTCCTGTTCGCAAGCGTTGTCGAAATGGCAGCTTGTAGGCGCGTTCCTATCTCCGAAGCGGTGGGCTGGTGCTGTCCTGGTCGACGCGATGGAGCGCTGTCTTGCTGGACAGCCCGTAAGGCACCTGTTACTTGTTCACATTGGATCCAGGCGACTCGATACAGCTGCTCCAAGTGGTGGGTGACCTATTCGTTGACTACAGCGTACCAAAATGCGACTTTGTCGTATCGCCACCGCCAAGTGACTCGGCCATAGCGTCGTCGTTGCTGGGACATAAGAGCAACAGCGGGATCCTGGCGCTGCTGTTCGCGGAGATGATGGTGCAGGACAAGATCTGAGTGAACCTTGGGAAGATCGAGTCGCTGGACTACTTCCGCCTGCGGTTCATGCTGCAGGCGATCCAGGTCGTGACGAAGCAGAACGTCCACGACATTCGATGGACGTAGAAGAAGACAAAGCTAACCAGTACTATGGTCGCTGCATCGGGTCACCGTCGTATCAAATAAGGCTCGGAAAGAAAAGTGTGAGCGTACGAAGTGCTGACAAACCCAGAGCTCTTGCCTTAGTGTGCTGGATATTTGAGGAGCACGACGAATATGCTCGCATCACAGAGATCTGACCGACAAAGCTGATTGCTGCATCAGCGTTTGTGTACGTCGCGCGTGACTCAACCTCGAACGAGACCTTTGAGACGCATGGGAATGGAGATCGGTACGACAGACAGATTCAACAGTAGCTTGCAACTCATCTAAACACAACTAGACCAGCCTCTAAGCCCCAAGTGTGTGTGATTAGGTGAGTTGTACGTGAGTACTGGTCGATCGCGTATACACTTGGTACACCCACCTCGATTGATTAATACTCACGTGTCGCCTAAAGAATGCATAGCGTCACAAAGTGTGCTCACTACGCTGAATTGGTGGACGACGGAGCTCGTTGGAGGGGAGAGTAAGAAGGCACGCAACGTTGGCGTCTTCTTTTCTCCGGTTGATCTTCCACTCACGTAATCTGCGAGAGAAGCGAAGGCAGCCATGAGTGTTGGTTCATTTTGATCATCGCATTCGTGATGATGAAGCCTGGTGTCTCTTCTCTGGGACAATTACCACTGTGATGAGCTCCACTGTCGACTCTTGACTCGCTATTTATTACCGTCATTCTCCACAAAAGTCGAGCCTTGAAGCAGCCACTCGCGACGCACCATGTTGGATACGGATTCATGATGTGCTAGCAGCACAAATGCCTCCTGTGGCCGGCCACTTGGCAGCAAACCAGTCGGCTGAGCAGCTCACCACCTTGCTCACTTTCGATTTTACTCATCGACTCAAAGCACCAAGGCGAACGACCCAGCCCCACTCAAAATCATGGACGCTAAGCTCACTGTCGTGAAGGGATCAACGATCGCGCCTGCCAAGGCACAGAAGCAAGCCACTGCTTTGAGCACAAGCACCGCTGCCACCAGCAACAACAGCCCACGTGACGCCTCGAGTCCAAGTGCTGGAGCGGATTCAACGAAGAAGACCTACATCTCCAAGGAGTCGATGGCACACATGCGCATTCGTTAGAGAGTGTAGTTAGCTGCCACACTACAAGATAGACCACCCACCGCAGACACTGTCAATCGATATCACTCCATAGGCTCGTGAATACTTCGCCTTATTCTTTTTAATAATATATCCCAAGCACATATTGCTTCTTTAACTCGTCTGGTGTACCTCCCACACACATACGACGGATAGCACGACAAGAGAGATTGCAAGCAACCCAGCATGACACGAATGTACTCATTCATCCAACAGATTCCACCGGCAACGTATGAAACTTATTGTGCGCGTGTGGCTCCAATAGCTCCATGTCATCCAGTTTTCAGCTAGCAAGATGCACACTCGAATCAGTAGCACGGAGGCGTCCTACCGTAGATGATTAAGATAAACAAGGGAGCAAGACCGAGGAGACGACGACACACTGCTTCTTTCCATATCCACCACCAACAAGCTGCCGAGATTTGGTTGGATGCTTGCCAGTACTGCATGGGAACATGCACATTGTCAAAGAAGTACTGACTCAGCTACAGATACGAATGAACCTTGCTAGTCTTTTCTTCTCGTCTGCCTTCGACAAACACCTTGAAGTGTCCCCGATAATGAAGGTGCTCGAGCACGAAGTGTGTTTAGATGAGTTGCTGGCACGTGGGTGTTGATCGTCTTGAAGTGAATCAATACCACATCACATGAAAGTGAACATGGGCTGACTGGCGGGTGATGCTGATTGGCTGAGGGCATGTAGCCTTTCTGCATGTCGAGGCGACACGAGTGTTGGTCCCTCATCCAATCAACAATGCACGCCACGTCTCACCCAACAAGAGTCCAGTTAGGTGGTGCTTGCGCATATGAAGCTCTACGCAGCATTCCAGAAAGCCCGCAGCCGTCAGCAGCTTGTCTGGTTGCTGGATTGCGGATGGAGTCCAAACTCCAGATTGGAACAGAATGCACAAATGTGAGCGTTTCGATGGTCGCACTCTACAATCCAGAATCGTTTGCAAATGTACCCATTCGAACACCAAAGTTCACCATGTGCTGTGCGACCCATCTCATCTCAAGCGCCTTGAACAAGACACTTTGGCGAGGGGTATAACTCTACGAATCCCGTACAATACATATATCTAGATGCCTGGATTAGCTCGGCACTCCATGCTCCTTATAAGCCGGTATAGAAAGCAGCTGCAGCAGCGCTGAGAACCTTGTGCCCGACACTCAATACGCGAAAAGAATATCACTCACATAACCAACAAGGCATGCTGATTAGCGAGACGGTTGCGTCAAGAAATCAACGCATAGCCTAACGCTAAAACAAATGCTTGATATCTGACCATTGTTACCGCTTGCTGCAAGCGCGTGCCAGAGAAAATGATGTGGTGAAGGCTGGACGAGTGTTGTCTCCACAAAAAGCGACTGATAGCCGACCGTAGAAAACGTCCAGCAGCTCAGTCAACACAACCCATTGATCGGTGACGAAGTGAAGCACCTGGGACAACCTGGCTGAAGAGGGACACATGATGAGCATATGAATGCTGGGCAGTGTAGTGCAATGTTGGTGCAATCTCGTGCCTTGCTGGTGCCACAGCCCATAGGCAGGAGAGAACTATCAACGACGCTTACAGTGATTGATGTCGTATCCAAGATACAAGGTAGGGGTTTTATCCGAAGGCAATGGTGAATTGAGTCAAAGACAACGTGACTGAGGGCTACGAACTACGCAGGTTCAGCTAACTCGAGCAGCAAAAAAGAATCCACCGCTTTGCTCACTTTTCATTCACCTCACCAGCCCTCAAGCCTCACGCAAGACCATGGACGCCAAGCTCATCGTCGTGAAGGGATCAGCGACAGCCACATCGGAGTTTGCCGTCAAAACGCACAAGTAAGCTGCAACGAGCTCGAGATTCAGTCCATTGCGATAACTACCACTACCAATACCCAGAGCGAAGTAGCGAGTCCAAGCTCCAACGCGGCGCTAGCGAAGAAGGAAACGTTCATCTCCAAGGAGTCGATGGCGCACATGCGCATTCGCTAGGCGCTGTGAAAGTCCCCTGAGCGAATGAGTAGTGTTCGAGTTTACAGATGAATTGTTCACTTTGTCTTGAACTAATGAATCTGAAGTAAGAAGCGTGTCTGTTTGCCAACTCTCTACTGTTGTTCTGCTTCCTACGACCGCGAGCCGCCAACGAGCTCGCATGAGCGCATGTCCTGTTGCTCCAAACGTCCAGGAAGCATAAGGTCGCCTATCTGTCCACCCAATGCAGAAAAAAGTGTCCAAGTAAGATGACCAACCATCTGTGTCTTTCGGCGGTGGGGCATGGGCGGCGCGTCCATCTGGACTGTGGCGGAGATGGCGACTGGTGCTGCTCGGGCCGTGTGGAGAGGAGGTTGAAGAGTGAGTGTCGATGTCGCCACCTTCAAACTCGAGCCTGCTAACCGGATTCTTCTTCTCACCCTCTTGTATACATCTCAGCCTATAGTCTGGGAGACTTTCGAGGCGTCCGTAACAGGTTCTTCAGTAGGCTGCTCAACAGCAGCAAAAGATGGCGTCTCTACTGGGTCTGCTGATACGTAATCGTGCTCGCAGCCAGCACCGGATACACGTGCTGGTCGTAGACCTTCTTGAAGGAGCACCCGGGCGAGCCATCGCCCGTCCAGCAATTGTGCGGAACGCCATCAACAACGTGGCGGAACAATCCACCTCTCGCATCAAGCGTCTTTAGGCCATACGTGTCCTCCTGGTACTCGGCTGTGTCCTTCATGTCCACGATGTGCATCGCGCTGAACTTGCTGCTCTTGAGCTCCTCGACGCTCTCTAGTTCGCTGTACTGACCCAGGATAGAGCTCTGCCACGGCGTGACGACCCCGTCACTGGACGAGGCAAAAAAGTGCGCGCTTTGGAGCTTCAGGAAGTTAGCGCGGCGGCGCTGCTGGTCACTCAGGCAATTCGAGTCTCCGTTGCACGGGTTGAGGTTGTTGATGACCGGCAGGAACGTGTTGGTCGTCGTCCACGGGATCTTGACAGGCGACCGCGCGTGGTTGAAGTGCGCGTACGCCTGGACCTCCGGGTGGTCGCGCGCGAACACGTCGATCGCGTACTGGAACGTCCCGCTCAAGTCTGTGACTGAGAACTTGGTTGCGTCGAAGACTGAAGTGGGCACCACGGCGGACGCGAAGCCGCTGATGAACGCGCGCATGGCGTTCTGGTCGGCAGGCTGTGGCCCATGGAACACGCCGTTCGCGACGCCGGCCATGCTGATGAACGTCCTCACCTTGTGGTCGTCCATCTCTTCGATGACCGCGCGGGCGATCGGACTGCCCTGGGAGTGAGCCATGAACACGTAGCCGTCGTTGAAGCGCGTGTCGTTGTCCACAATGCTGCGGATCTGCGCGATTGCGAGTTGTACCTGAGCGTCGAGCCCCTGTAGAGTGCAGGTGTCGTCGCAGAACGAGAGCGGCACGAACAAGCGACCTTCAGTCGTGAGGTTCGCAGCAAAGTTGTGGCCACCGGCGCTGTTCGAGAGCACCCCATGGAAGTAGATCATGGGCAGCGCTGCCAGCGCCGGCTGCAGCACCGACAGCAAGGCGATGGCAGACACCAGCAGGAGCAGCGAAGCGCGGGGGCGGATCGACAGCATGGCTGTTGATAGCGTGGTGGCGTGCTCCGAGAGGCTATGAGGCTCGACGCAAAAGCGAAAGTGAGTGAGGCTTGGCTTGCGATCCTGAAGAGAACGAGGTTCGCTTCTACATGACACTGGGAATCAGAGCGAAGAAGTGAAGTTCAATACTTCAGATCACTCTAGCAGATCTCAGGAGCCCATCTGATCGCGAGCAACCCACAGAGATCCTTGAGCTAGCGCTGTAAGCAGTGGACTAAACGACGAACGTGCGCTGCTCGCTTAAAAGCTGCTTGTGATGTTTATTACAATGAAGCACCACTCTGCATCCATCCGACTGAGCGCATAGCTCTTTTGCCGCTCATCAAGATGATGAACAACCTAGCAGCTGGGACAGCGAATGAATCAATCGGGTCCATCTGGTCTTGAACCTCAAGATCTATCTTGAAGTTTACAGCTTGGTCGTAATCGTGTTTGTGCACAGTATGGTAAGCTGAGCCTTTTATTTCCAACAGCACCACACTCCACGAAAACAGCTCTGACTCTGAGTGCGTATGAAGCGCGATCGAGTGCAATTGATCTCAGGGCGCGCGAACGCAGGCAGCGACTAATCCAGAGTTGGCATTCGGCTCATTAACCACCACAAGCGTCGCTGGGCATCTTCGTGTATGACATTAGAGCCGACTACGACCTCTTCGAAAGAGACTCACTCGAACGTTGCCTATTAGGCACTGAGGTCTGCACCGACAGTGTAGGTAGACACAACAGTGCCGAGCCAGCACTTGATGACCAAGTCGAATGCCATGCATAGGCATTATGCGAGCATTTGTGCTCTGCTTTACATCCCTCCTCGAGTGGTGACTCGACTCTATTCCAATTGACGACAGCTTTCAAAAATTCTGAGCTGCTCTCGCACGGCCATGCTCTCTCAATAGCTCAGTCTTTCCACTACCACGATTCTTTAGATAAGCGGGTAGAGGTGCTGGTCGTAGATCTCGTCGAAGAAACACGGGTGCACGCTCCCAAAGGCGGCCGAGTCCGTCACCCAGCACGTGTGCGTGACGCTCGGCACTACATGGCGGAACAAACCACCGCGCTTGTCGAGCGACTGCAGTCCGTACGTGTCCTCCTTGTACTCACGCGTGTCCTTCATGTCCAGGATCTGCAGCGTCGTAAACTTGGTCTTGATCTCCTCTTCGCTCTTCAGTTCACTGTACTGGCTCAGAACGGAGCTCTGCCACGGCGCCACGACGCCGTCGTCTGGGGACGCGAAGAAGTGCGCGGCCCTGAGCTTCAGGAAATTGTCACGACGCCTCTGCTGGTCGCTCCGGCACTGGGTAGCGCCTTCACCAGAGCACGGGTTGATGTTGTTCTGCACGGGGAAGAACGGGTTCGTCTCAATCCAGGGACCCAGTATGGGCGATCGCGCGAGGTTGAACACCGAGTACTCGTCCTGCAGCTCCGGATGCGCGTGCGCAAAGACGTCCAGGTCGTACTGATATGAGCCGTTGAAGTCTGCGAGCGAGTAGGTGTTGGCGTCCCATACCGAGAGCGGAACCATGTTCGGCCCCAGCGCCTTGAGGAACACAAGCGCCGGGAGCGCGTCCGCAGGCTGCGGGCCATAGAAAATGCCGTTCACGACCCCCGCGAGGCTGACGAATGTCCTCACCTTGTGGTCGTCCATCTCTTCGATGACCGCGCGCGCGATCGCGCCGCCCTGCGAGTGGCCGATAAACACGTAGCCGTCGTCAAAGCGCTTGTCGTCCTTCACGATGCTACGGATCTGTGTGATCGCGAGCTGTACTTGGGCATTCAGAGCCTGGATCGAGCAGCGGTTGTCGCAGAACGTGAGCGGCACGAAGACGCGGCCTTCGGCCGTGAGGTTCGCCGCGAAACGGTAGCCTGACCTGGCGTTCGAGAGCACGCCGTGGAAGAAGAACACGGGCAGCTGCTGCTGTGGCGAGGCGTTGGCATTCAGCGTCTGTGGCGCCAGCAGATCACGGGAGGCCTTCTGGCGGATGAGCTGGCGCCGGCCCGTCGCGGGCGCCAGCAGCAACAGCAGCGTGAGCGAGAGCAGCAGCAGCAGACGAGGTGGCGTCATGATCATGTGGGATCAGTTTGACAACGTTGATCTTGCTTTCAGATGGTGGTGATGGTTTTTGCCAGTTTCGAACGTGGTCGTCGTCGCATAGTGAAACCAAGTGCATTGTCTATTTTTTTACGAATAGTTGCGGGAGTGGTGGGCCATGTAAGAGCCTAGCTAAATAACAAAATTTGACTAGGACGCCCTGTGTACAGCAACATTGCTATTAAGAGCACCTGAGTTGCAGCATAAGTATGTAACTTTCTGAAAACATCGTGCTCTTATGCTTCTTTTACAGATCCGCACCCAAAAGCATACTATATAGAAGTCCGAATAACCACTACAGTGTACGTTGTCTGGCCTCGCATGGTTCTTCAAACGAAGATGGCATCGACAGAGTGCCGTCGAAAGGAGCCTGAGGGCCTCCTCATGCTGCTGAAGGTCACGCAAGTCTCAAAAAGAAATAGAGTGCACGACGTGGAGCTCTTGGCATGCGCCCACGTTTGTGTGCTACGTGGTGCTCTCATGTTGCAGCGAGATGTGTTGGCAAGTCCTTCGCACAAGAGAGAAAACAGTTCATTGCAGATTGTAAATCGACCCAACCACTCCTGATCACTGTCAAACACTTGGTTAAGATCGAGCACTACTTCTTGGCAAAGAACGCTGGACCCTGGAAGACCGGAAAGAGCTTGTCGTTGAAGACCGGCTGGAACTTGCACTCGACCGTCTGGCCATTGGGGACGTAGTCGCGCAGCCAGCAGCTGTGGGCCACGCCCTGGACTGCGTGGACGAAGAGCCCGCCGCGCTTGTCGAGCGTCTTCAATCCGTACGTGTCGCTCGTGTACTCGCGCGTCTGCTTCACATCGACAATCTTGAGGCTCGCGAACTTGGTCTCGATCTCCTCAGAGCTGTTCACCTCGCTGTACGATCCCAGGATCGCCTGCTGCCATGGAGCGACGACATCGTCGCTCGAGGATCCGAAGAAGTGCGCCTCCTTGAGTTTGAGGAAGTTGTTGCGGCGACGCAGCTTGTCAAGCACGCATTGGGTGTCGCCGGCCGCGCAGATGTTGAGGTTGTTGATCTTTGGGAAGTACGGGTTCGTCTTCACCCACTGGTTGGAGTACGGCGAGCGGATCAGGTTGAGCACCGAGTACTGGCTCTGGAGCGCCGGGTTGTTCGCCGTAAGCTCCGCGATGTCGCGCTGCAGCTTGCCGTTAAAGTCCGCCTGGGAGTAGCTAGAGAAGTTGAACGGTATCTGAAGTTGGGTGAGGAAAGTCGTGTACACGTAGAGCGGGACGAGGTCCTCTGGCTGCGAGCCGAAGAACTGTCCGTTCACAGTACCGGCGAGACTCACGAACGCCTTGACCTTGTGGTCGTCCATCTCTTCGATCACGCCGCGCGCGATGGCGCCGCCCTGCGAGTGCGTGACGAAAACGTAGCCGTTGTCGTAGCGCGAGTCGTTGGCGACGATGCTTCGGATCTGCGCGATCGCGAGCGGCACCTGGAGCTCCAGCGCGAGGACGGAGCAGAGGCTCTGGCAGAAGGTTAGCGGTGTGAACAAGCGGCCTTCCGCAGTCAGGTTCGCTTCGATGTTGCGACCCGTGGTCGAGTTGTCCGTAACACCGTGGAAGTAGAAGATCGGCAGCGCCTGCTTCTTGCTCGAGGTCGCATGCGCGGTGGAGAAGGTGATGCTCAGCAGCGCGATGGCGGTGAGGAAGAGCGACGCGTACTTGGCCATGGCTCTCGCTCTGGTTCTGGACGGAGAGTCTTGCTGGGAGGACGGCGAGTTGAGGAATGAACGAGCTCGCGTTCGTCGTCGGAAATCGATCTCAACGGCGGAGAGCCCGTTGTGCCTAGAGGTCTATGCTTCGGCATTCAGTTGAGCAGTCAGTCGTTGACTTGCTTTCACTATGCTGGAAAGAGTTGGCTGTTGCAATCAGATTTAGAGGAGACCATGTGCTTTTTATGCACTATTGCTCCGTTTATGTTTTTGTAATTTTATTGCTTAGAAATGTTAAAATTTGTAAATTTCAAAATTGAATTGAGTTTTGTATGAAACAAAAACAGCCATTTTGATAGTCATCAGCTACAGTGACACCACATGGAATTTGTGACCTTGGCCATCAAGACCCGCGTGATCGAGTTGACCCCATAGCCTGTCTCATTTCACTCTCGCCTTCACTTGAACCAGCCAGCACGGAGCGTGCGGGGTCTCTCGCTCAGGTTGCCATGGAAGAGCTGGCTGGCAGAGAACGCTTCGTCGCGCACTACACAGGAGGACAGGCAGCATGGCCCAGACTCCAAGATGGCCCGACCTGACTGGGATGGGTTATCCCATGATTGAAGTTGAGCAAAATTCCGCCAATAAGAGGCTGTCTCGTAAATGCGAAGTGGTGATTGGCGGAATCGAGCGTAAAATAAGTTATATAATTCGCGTTCATTTCCCGCCCAATTCTTAGTTGCCAGGATCATGGTTTGCGCGCGTCTGCCAATGTTGCGCTGCTCGCATTTTCATTTTTGTTTTCCCCCAGGATGGAAGACATACCGCTGAGCCGCCGCTCCTATGATCTCCGCTTCCGTCGTAAAGTGCTTGACGCTCTGTTGGCGAACAGCCAGCACGAGATCTCTCGGCGTTTCCGTGTCCCTCGACGCACGCTGCGCAACTGGTTGGCGAACGAGCCCGAGATCCGCGC
The DNA here is from genome assembly GCA_023337805.1 of Globisporangium barbulae. Classification (NCBI taxonomy): domain Eukaryota; phylum Oomycota; class Peronosporomycetes; order Pythiales; family Pythiaceae; genus Globisporangium; species Globisporangium barbulae. The sequence continues at coordinate 33,351 of JAADXK010000208.1, forward strand.
CTTCTCCGGCTCCAGTCGCAGGAAGTCAATGAAGTCGGGGGGAGGTGAAGGAATACTGTTTGCTGCGCACTTACTCTCATTCATGAAGGATGCTCGAAGAGACGAACGGGTACGAGCGCTCTATGATATCTCTCTGCTTGTTAACATGTTGTTCTGCGCTCTAAACCTACGATTTGTGCGATTTATAGGTGTTATGCACTAGAACCATGCTGGAGTTTATCAAGCGCTACTACCCGGAATGGCTGAACACTTATGTGCAAGCGAAACAGTCGCCGGAGTGCGCGTACGAGTCGCTTTTGCGTCTGCTGAGACGCTTTGCTGCACGCAGAGGGTTCTCGCAGCGGGTCATCAACCTTTCGCTAGTAAGTGCCGCATATTTTGTCTGCTCGATTGGAATCAGTGAATTAACACATTGTTATATTAATGTTTAATTTTAGGAAAAAATTGAGGCTCTCGAGAAGGTTCGCGACGCCTTTAGTGAGAAGTTTTGGTCTGAGCACGACAACTGCAGTTCGCGAGACATCATCAACGTGGACGAGACAGGGGTGTATTACGATATGCCCCCGTCTAAAATTCTTGCCGTCCGCGGGGGCTCCTCGAAGGTCGCAAATGTACACTTGCACTCAGCCCGAATGACAGCCGTGCTTGCGATTCGTGCTAATGGTACGATCATTTTATCTCTGCCAATTCTTGTGCGAACTTTACTTACAATGTGTGCCTTCGTGTCCTGTTAGGTGAAAAACTGCCGATTCTTTTCATCCTCAAGGGAGCTGAAAACGGAGCCATTCGTCGCAAGGAACTTCCAACATATCCGCAAGGTGCGCTTTCGTCAATATTCACTTTTCGTGTTTGTGAGCTGTTCTATTTACATGTACTGTGTATTATGTTACTGTTTTGCAGAGCACTACTACACGACTCAGCAGAACGCTTGGATGGACTCCAGGGTTTGGAGAGAGTATCTGCGCGGCGTTGTGAAACCCCAGATCCAGGGTCCAAGCGTTCTGCTCGTGGACAACCTAGACTCGCACGTCTCCGCCGAGTCGAGAGCGATTGTTGCTGGTGAGCTGTTCTCGGAGCTCTGTCCACTTCCGCCCAACTCGACGTCAGTGGTCCAGCCACTCGACGTCGGAGTTATGGGCCCGCTCAAGAAGAAGTTGCGTGCGCATTGGCTTGTCGAGGAGCGTGTGGTTGGAGCTACAGCAGAAGAGAAGCGCTGTGCTATGATCTTGCGCACTATCAAAATCTGGAGCGAGTTGACCGAAGACACTGTACGAAGCAGTTTTGCTAAGGCTTTGCCTGTTGCACTTGTGTAGCTGCTTATTCTCATTTACGGATCCCTAAAAGCTAGTTCATGTGCATACAATTCCTGTTTGAAGTTGACTTTCTTGCGACTTGGCTGTGATTGGTGGAAATGTGGTGAGTTATACCAGTGGCTCACGTCGTCCCACTTCAATGTGGGTACACTTCTTAACTATGGAGTTGCGGTTGTACACCCCGGGCCATGCTGCCTGTCCTCCTGTGTA